>JAVSBS010021453.1:127912-163642 GCA_033124195.1 Coracias cyanogaster
ACCTTTCAGATGCCGTGTCTCGGTATTAAAAAAAAAATAAATCTGTCATCCAAATAGGGTAAGATAGTCAAAACGGGATAAAGAAAAAAAAAAAGGGAGAAAATGAGAATATACGATGTAAACGCACAGGCGATGTTACGGTCTGTTAAAGTGACCAAATTATTTTAATTTTTTTACCATTTCGCAACAGGCGCGGGTACATTTCCTCCTATAACAGCCCCAAGACCACTTTTGACAACGCCACTCCGGCCGTTCCCGCATTAATTCGTAAACCCGGGGCGGGATCCGCGCTCCCCTCGCTCCACGCACCCCTAAGGAGAAAACAGCCCCTAACACCCAAAGTCCCCGGAAGGCTCCGCTCCAGCCCAGCTGCTCGCTCGGTCCCGGCCCCAAGACGCGGCGTCGGAACAATGGGGCACTCGTGTGCCGAGCCCCCGGGGAGCCCCCGCTCCTCGGGACCCGCAGCGGGTCAGAGGGCAGGTCACACGAGAGGCGCTCTCCTCGCCCCCAACAGCTGCCACCACAATTCTGCACTTGGGGGACAACCGAAGGGACCCTTCCCCTCCCTCCCGCCCGCAGCCGGGGCTGCTCCGCGGGGCGCTCCCCGGGGGCTCGGCCGCCTCCTCGGCTCCGGGAAGCGTAGAATTCTCCCCCCCCCGGCCCCGCTGCCCTTAGCAAAGTTTCTCTCCTTTGCAGCGCATCCTGAAAGGACGGCAGCTCCTCAAGCCCCCGCCCGGGGGGTCCCCATCGCGGGCAGCGGCTCCGGCGAACGCACCCGCCCCGCCGCGTCGGGGATTTGCCCTTCAGAGGCTGCGGCTGCTCGGCTCGGGGGGGTCGGTTCCACCGGCAGGGAAAAGGCTCCGTGAAATTCCGCCTTGGCTTGAGGGGAAACTTCCCCCCAGGGAGAACGGACGGGGCGGTGAAGAGAGAGGCCCCCCCAGCACCGCATCTTCCCCCTCCCCACTTTCCGCGCTGGAGCCCGCGTCCGAAGGCGGCTCGGGGATGCGGATGCGGGCTCGCCGAGGCTCGGGAAAAGGGCTCCCGGAGCCAAACCGGCGGCGGGGAAGGGTCTCGGGGCGAGGGGCTGCGGGGCCGGGGCTGTTCCCCCCCTTCCCTCCAACTTCGGAGCCGCTCATCGCGTCTGATTCTCAGGACCCGCTGGGAGCGATTGTCTTCCTCGGAGTAAAAAGAAGCGGAGGGGGAGGGAAAAAAGAAAAAAAACCCACACAACTGTTTGGGTGAGGGCTGATCATTTCCGTCTGGAGGAAGAGCGGTCCCCTCCAGCCTGCCGCACTCGTTTCCACATGCCGGGGTCAAAGTGACAGGTGAGGAGGTCCTGGAGTGCTAAAGGAGATGCTCGTCTTTGTTAGGGGGTTTTTAACACCCACCGGAGACACTCGCAGGGCTCGACGCATCTTAGCGAGTCCCAGTAGGGCGAAATATATATATATATATATATATAGGAAGATAATATTTGAGCCTTGCAAAGGCGTAGCCTTAAAGTGCTGTTTAAGGAGAAAAAGTCAATGAGAAAGTTAAACTACGCCTGAAGAGGATGCTCTGAAGGAAGCATTTCATGCTTGTTCCCATTCGTTTGTGAGAATTCACCACCCCTCAGGTGAAGACGGGTTAAAATTATGTCAGAATGGAGAAGGATAACTGATCTTTCCCTCTTAATCTCACGGGAAGGCTCATTTTTTCTGATACACCTGTATAAATGTGCCTGGTATAAACGTTCCTTCAAGCTGCTAACAGCTTCAGGTTTGAAGTCATTCACAACACAAGTGATTCCCGTGCAGGCAATCACGTTTTCTGGCAATATAACGGTATTTGACAAACAAAGAAGTCCTCAAAAATAACTTTCAAGAGCCTAAAAGTGAGCAGAAACAAAATATTGCCTTGCGCAGGATACTCTGCAGCAGAAACGTGGCTACAAAGAGCAGGCACAGGCTGCGTTTGGTCAGAGCAGAGGTGTTGGGAGGGTAGTAGGAGCACTATGGACAGGACTGGAGCTGGACCCTGCTCCGACCCATCCAAACCTCCTCCCGACTTGCAGGACCTTCGGTTTAACTCAATTAAGAATGTACAAAGCTTAACAAAAACAAAAAAAAAGCTTCTTAAAACTTTCCTATGAGAGGTTTAAAGCTGTTCAGGTGCGCACAGCTAAGTCATGAAAGTAAATGGAGCTCTTAACTATGAATGGAAAAATGTAAAATAAGGATTTACGCCCTGAAGTGCTTTTGGTTTTATTTATTCTAAGCCTGGTTTTATATAATCATCATAGAGGTTCTCTCAGAAGATAATTCTCCCATTTGATTGCTGGAGAAAATTTAGCCTCTAAGTATAAAACAATTGATCCTCTCCACAGACCCCCCCAGTCCCTCCCATGGCACTGCCAAATAATCGGAAAGAGGGTTTCGTAGCGGTAAAATAATGAGCTATACCTGGTCTCTCCCTCTCGCATCATAAAGGCACTGTTTACTGGAGGCGACTCTCCCACTCATCAGCACTTACAGAATGTGCAGGTTTCAGAGATTCTACTGATCACATTCAGAAGCAGGGAACAAAGGAATGCTTTCAAACTCACAAATGCATAAGTAAACATTTAATAACTTCTTCTCCACCTCATCTTTCCCAAAAGAGAGAAAATATTGTATCCATCAGATCCTCTTTTGAGTCTCCCATTCATTCCAATAAGTAGGTGCTTTTTTTTCCACCAGAACAGAAAAACACATCTGCTAGGTTTTACATCCAACTTTTTTTTTTTTTTTTTAAAGATACTTTTACTGCCTTTTGCCTAGCGTGGGTTTTGGAACACGTTAGCAAATAATATTTTACCATCGGGAGTGTATGTTCCATTTTATTTTATAATGCAGATTTGAGAAGTCTTAGTGCTGAAGTTTGTTTTTCTAACCACATGGAGGTTTGAAGCAACAAGCACATTCAGAAAAAATACTTTAAGTGGGTGTATATTTGCGCTGGAATCCTCTCTCTCATTTTGCAGTTAATGGAACACAATCAAGGTCAGATTTTCAATATGTCTCTGCATATAAAACTATCTAAAATATTCACCAGGAACAATAGAAGTTTAGGTTATCAGGGCCTTTCTAGTTCCAGGTACATACTTATGACCCAACTCCGGCTGTCAATGTCGTCGCAAGCAACTGGATAAGCCCAGACACACTGGAGAGCAGAATTAAAATCATTCATTAACACATGAACCAAATAAAAAGTAGTCCCCGGTATTACACACATTCTTACACCGGCGCTTAACCTATATTAGTCACTCGAGCGGTCTTGCAAGAATTATTTGACAATATACAGATGCTTAACCTCGTGCTTAAACATCTGTACAGCGAGGGCCTAATTTTTTATTTCTTGACTAAATGCAGCTCTGTCTTAGGCAGGTGCCTAACTTTAAATTGCATGAACAGTCACTCTGAAGTGATGCCACAGGGACACTTCACCTGCTTAAAGGTCAGCAAACCTTAAGCAAAAGAAAAAAAAAAAAATTTTGCTAGATGAAAAGTTGATTTTTAAAGTGTTTAAAAACCTAAGAATTGCAAACACTTGTACATTTCTTCAGCTCTCTTACGGAGCACAGCCGAACACTTGGATTTGGACGCTCCCAAGTTACAGTGATACAAAACTGCTTGGATGCAAACTACTATTGTAGCAGGAATATGCAAATTGTGTTGAATTGCCAATTTTGCCTCCATTTAATAGGAAAGGGCCACGCACACATACCTAATGCATATCTAGTGGCACTGTTTTGATTGGCTGGAAGAGCAGTCTGCAGCTAGGGCTAGCTACCTGGAAAAGCTTCAGCTTCCAAAATCCTGCCATTTTCCAGGCATATACGTACAGATAGCTGCATATATACACACACACCAGGGTCTTCTCAAAGAAATATTTGTTCTCAAGACAGAATGTATACTGGTTTTCATCCTCACATACCTCAGATAAGCAAGCAGGCTCTCCTCAGGCTTTCCACCAACCTTTTACTCTCAGGATAAATCCAGAACTTCACCACACACAAAAATACAGAAAACGACAGGGTTTGATTCAACGCCTGCATTGTTGGAAACATTTTAACTTCAAAAGGGTTTCAATCAGACCCATTTTACGTTATTGAGGAGTCGTCATAAACTTGATTATAACATTTGATTTTCTCAACTTAGGATGTTTTTCTAGCTAAAGTTCAGCGTTTACAAAGCTTTTGAGGTACTTGACAGTACTCACCTAGTCCATAGAGAGACAAACTCGCCTGGTCCATAGAATCATTACGGTTGGAAAGGACCACCAGGATCATCAAATCCAACCTTCATCCCAACATCTCTCTAGCCACTAGACCACCGCCTCAAGTGCTACACCCACTGGTTTTTTAAACACCTCCAGGGATGGGGACACTCCACCACTTCCCTGGGCAGCCTGGCCCAGTGTCCAACCATGCAGCGTTATTGGTTGAGAAGCTGAGGCACCAAGAAACCCACAGTACACAAGCCTCAGGGTCCAACATGCCCATCACCCATGAGACCGTCTTTCCCTCACTGGTCCGTTTTCCCCATACACAGGAGTCCATACCAACTAGAAGAGTCCCCAGGTCACGTAGCACACATGCGCTAAGAACCTCAGCTACTGTGGGTTCAGGGAAGACTATGGAAGCAGCCTACTTCATGCTGCTTGAGGATGTGGATATATTGCTGGTGCCGACTATTTTCAGCCTAGAGTTACATCAAGTAGTGCAAACTGATTCTGAAAGTGGTACTGAGTTCAAAATACAAACAGGTTATATTACGGGGGGCTGAAATTGCAGGCTTTTTCAAGGAGCGACCAGCTTAACTATTCTGTGTCCTGTAGAAGCTCACTTAGCAGATTCTGAAACCCTGACTGGAGTTATTGGTACAACCATAATTTCCTAATCCTAATCATTTGTATTATCTCTTGGGGATGGTCAATAATCAAAACATCTGCCTACTGCAAAGTTCCCTGTGCCTTCTTTTAAAGCATCTGGTACTGGAAGCTAAGACACAACACACAAGAAACTTAATCTAATCTGACTATGCCTGCAATCTTTCCATAAGGCAAGAAAGAGGTAGTTAAAAGCTCAGTACATCATAATTAGAGCTTTACAGCCTTGGAGAGACAGCTCCGTTCTTCTCTGAAGTATGCTAAATAACCTGGAGAAGTGGGTTTGTTTCATTTGGTGGAACAGCACTATTAACACACCCAACTTCACAAAGCCAACTGGACTTCTACCTCGGTACATGGCATTTCAAAAGCTGCCAAATCGCACAACAAGTGTGATCCCACAAACATTTGCACTTGTATTACAAGCAGTGAAGCTGACAGTGCGTGACATCAACTGCTCTGGACAGACCTTTCCGAGACTGGGGTGCCAGAACCAGGAAAATTCTGAGCCTTTGTTTTTGCGTGTTTCAGTCATTAGGATTTAGTCTAAACATTATCTTCTAGGAGCTAAAAAGTCCACCTAGAGTTTTATGCTTTCTGTGCTATTCAATTATAGCTCACCATTTGAACTGTTTCTTTCATCACTGATTTTAAGTATTCATAAGCAGGCTAAACATCAACGCTTTGAAATTCACACACACCTAAATGGTTCTGCTACTTAAAAGGATTTGAGCAGCCTGGTTGTACAGCATCGCATTTCCATCAGTAGGATCAGTTAGGGAGGGAAAAGTAATACATTTTACTAAATAACCCAATGCTATTAAAGTATGTCAAGACAGAACCGTGCTTGCTATTTTTTTTTTTTTAATAAAAACATTATACCGTGTGTCCCTCAACCCAGGCAAGCCACTACAACAGAAAGATAAAGAACAAACTACTTTGCTGGTTTGTGCCTCTGACAGACATAGCATCAATTTGTATATCTAGTAGGTTTTACTAGGGAAATAAACTTAGATGTGGCTCCTCAAGCACATTTTCCATAACCAGAAAGAAGCAGCAGCAAAGTTGGAATCTGAGGATGGAGAAAGAAACCTGCACGTGCCTGTAGAAGATGACGGGCCCCCGACTGACTGGCAGTTTTATACCTGGGCAAACAGTTAAGTCTTGTCTAATAGTGTTCAGGAGAAAAATCTGAACACCGTTAATCCCCAGCATGAGAAGCAGATCTCTTCCCACAGGCTTGAAGGATTCAAGTCCGGTTTAATTGAAGAAATCAAGGGAAGGGCATCAAATGAGAATTAGCTGATAACAGACAAGTACAGAAGTCAGGTTAGACTCACGCTGGTGAAGAATTGTTAACACAATTAACAGTGGAAGAATAAACAGTTCGCCATGTGCACCCTCCCCTTTTAGCTGCTTGCTAAAGACAAAAAATAATCCTTTGCTGATTCCAAGTCCACAGGACATCAATGACAACAGAACAGATGAGCAGGTTCAGAGGGTTTCAGAGCACCGCCCTGAGCAGACACAGCTTTGTGGTCCACAGGCATTCTTTGGCTTCAGGGAAGGAAAACACCCTCTGTTGTTTTCAAGAGCATGTGTTCAGAGCATCTGAAGACTAGAATATGCTGAAGCATATGGCAGATTATTTCCTTTCTTCCATTCATCATCTGCAGCAAGATCTGTTCTAGCAAGAACAAGCTCCAGCTTTCATTTGAAAATATTTCCATGGCTATGTCCTTCTACCAAGCCTATTTAGGCATCAGCTCAACGCAAGCAAGTATCAGAAAAGTAGTAAGTTACCACTGCTATGGATGGGCTAAGCAAGTCGCTTACAGCAAGTACACACCACACATCTTTAAGGCTTTCCATCAGCTTGCCACCTCCACTCACAGCTCATGCTGGAAGATCAAACACCATATGATGGTGCTATCAACTTAGCTTGTGCTTGTATACCCTCCTAGTAACTAAGGTCTAACCCAGGTGAGATAAAGCTCCTTCACTGCACTGCTCACAATCCAAACATTAGAAGAAACAATGAGGAGAAAGAGGGTAAAGCAGACGCACAGACATGAAGCCAGGAGGAGAAAACGTGACTTCAGCTCACAACACTTAAGACCACACAGTGTAACGATTAAGTAACTGAAGGACAGGCGCTTGCTTTCAAACACTTGCTAATTACTTTTCCCACTCCAGTGCCCTAATTTGCTCAAAGCATTCTCCAAGTACTGATAGGACAGAGGGAGAGAGAACATCAACCCATAAGAGTGACAGCATCCTCAAATACTTGGCCAAGACCCTAGAAAGAACCTGATGTCCCACAGGCTTCTGCCCCAGCAGCTACAAGATATGAGACTCTCTGAGTTCTCTGACACATGGTAGAGTCTTGGTTGCCACTGAAGAGAACATCTTCCAGTGGAGGCCCACCGGTAGCTTTTTCCATGAGCTGTGTGCAGCACCCTTCCACCTGGGATCTGCAATGCTGACCTCGACCTGACCGTGCAGGGCAGGGGTCCGGGTGACTGGAACTCATGCTGTGGAGAAAGCAGAGCTGCAAAGCAGCACCGCAGGTACAGCCCCCAGAGGAGAAAACCATTTTACAAGATGGTTTATGGCATCTTTTTTTTCCCCCATGTAGAATATGAATAATGTTAATGGTGACAGAGCCTACAGGCAATAAAAGGCCTTTGCAGGTATCAAACCAATTCAAACTTTGCTTTGGCTCTCTGCCAGCTGCTACAGTCAGCCAGCACTTCCTACTGAAGGCTAGGACCAGTGACCATTAAGTAATTACATGGTCTTACTGGTTTCCAGTGAGAAAACAGATAGAAAACCTATTATATTTTGGTTAAAAAAAAAAAAAAAAAAAATCACACAAAAACCAGGAAGGAAGGAGTTTGTGTTTCAGGCACCCCTGCCACTGTTTTAAATATATATTTCCAACGGATAAGGAAATTCTTATTATCCTTGTATTCAACTGCCAAGACTTAAAACAAGAACATAAGTTGGGAAAAGCCAGACAAGGAAAAATCTCTACTTTTATTATCATCCTTTGCTCAAACAGCATGTGAAGGCTCAAACCAAGAGTCCAGTGCTCCCCTGTGCTAAGCTGTTCATAGCAATTTGTAAAGGATTTCCAAAGAGAGCTTGAGTATGGCAAGAAATAAGACTACAAGATGAAATAAGAAAGAAACAAGAGGTTTTTCTGGGCATTATTAATCATAGCATGCAGCTGAAGTAGATTTCGTCAGGCGGTAAGGACCTGCATTTCAAAGCAATAAACCACATTCCACCGCTCCCACTGCTACTCCATCTTTTTATCAGGCAGGGTTATCAGCATACACCACCACCAATTAGGCAAAATACTTTGTATAAACTAATAAGTCACCTTAATAAACACTTCTCATTTCATATCTCCAAATCATAAGAGCAAGAATCCAATTTTCTTCAGCGATTAGTCCCATTTAAAAGAGTGCTTTTTGAAGAAGCAACATGATTTCTTAATGTAAATTTCTAAGTTTTCACGTTTTCCTGATTTTTTTTCCCTGATTTCGTTGACCACTGTGAACTATTTTCCATAAGAGTAGAACTCAGTGACAGTTAAATGGGTTGTTTCTTTGTTATTCGTACATAATTTGACAATGGCCATTTCAATGCATATCCAAGCACAACACACAGGTATCAAACACCCCCCAAGTTTTTCTCACTTCGGATAGCATACATATTAAATGCCTTCAGTCAAAAAGTACCAAGAAGCCCTAGAAAATGGGTCAGTTGAGGTGCTTTTCATTGTTTCGTTTTCTCTTTTTAATACGAGCACCAAGGCAAGTTTCTCGACACCTGCACTAGGTAAATGCTGTTGGATCATTCCTGGCCAGTAAGAGGGGAAGCAGGAGCCCATGGAAGTCAAAGTTGCAGCAGGTCAGCCGCAGAGATGGGATTGGATCTCAGGATATCCTGGATTCTGTGACAATGCTGTCCATGAATATGTGAAAATATTTCCCCAAGGCTCAATTATTGGCACATTTGCCACATACCCTGCGAAATAGCAACATTTAAGGAGTAAGCCGTCAACAGCCAAGACACAAACATCTGTTTTAAGGAACACGCTGTGGGCTGGGAACAAGACAACCTTTGCCTTTCCACCAAGTATGGGTTAAATGGGCCAAGTCCATTCATTTGTATTTACAGTATTATCTAAAAACTGGAATCGCTGTGCCTATACACTCTAACATGTATACAGTATGCATGTACATTTATTACATATAAAATCACATGCATTTAGCTTGCAACTAGAGTTCAAACTTC
Organism: Coracias cyanogaster; assembly: GCA_033124195.1. NCBI lineage: Eukaryota > Metazoa > Chordata > Aves > Coraciiformes > Coraciidae > Coracias > Coracias cyanogaster. The sequence goes on from JAVSBS010021453.1 coordinate 137,132, forward strand.
TGATACGGATAAAACGCTAAGAGTCCAACTCAACAGTTGGAAAGTTTCCACTTCCACATTTTTTTGTAAAACGGAGAATGGAGTTTACAAGTCTTAATAGTTAACAGAACCTCTGTTTTACACCTGGCTTTATTATTTTGTGAGATCAGCTCTAAATATTTGATCATCTGACATGTTTTAACACCTGCACTGATTTCCCGTCCCCCAGTATCTTCGGTACATTTGCTGTTCCTAAGTACAACAGATAGAGAATTAAGGATCTGGACAAGCTGTGAAAGTTTTGCCACAGCAAAGCCACACCTGGACATCTGATCACTGACTTCACGCCACCAACCAGCCTTATACTTGTCATAGTAGAACCCCAAGCATAAGAACAAATTTCTCTTGTGCTGTGCAGTCAGGTCCAGAAAGAAAGTTCAAGTATTCAAGGGTTCAGAATATGTGTGCAAGTCAAGAAATATGGGTTAGAGGAAATAAAAAGGGCATATGTTTGTAGGTTAAATGTAAAAGCAGCAGCTAGGAGAAAAACAAAAGTCCTTACTGACCACTCAGTTGACAAAGGATTTAAAATCACAGTTCTATTATTTAATCCATATAACATGGTTTAAAGCTCTTCAAAGCAAAGCAGATGAATTCCAACCTGCATTTCCCCCCACTCCCCTATGAAGCTCATCTTTTGATGAAGACTTTCTGAAGTCTGAAGAGGTTGGCAGGCAACTTTCTCCTCAGACATTGACAGATGATCTATAATGAAGGGTGTGTGCAGGGAGGGGAGAGTTGAAGTAAGCCTACACCCCTGTGGGGGTAAAGGTGATGGTTAAACAGGCTGATAAGACACAGCTCTGATAGCACTGGAGAAAGGCCCTTAAGGAGGCCATGGAAAGATCCTGGAAAAGGAGGGCCAATGAAGGAACACAAGAAGGAAGCAGCATAGCTGAACCCATGACCTGAATTGGTCCCACCAGTAGCACTTTCAACAAGTGCTGCTGGTCCTAGGGCAGAAACCTTGACAATTCAGGCAGAAAGACAAAAGCCAGATCTTTAAAATACGACAAGGGTGGGAGTATGGAGCCTCAATTCATGGTTTGAAGTCCACAGGCCAAGGACAGGGGCTCAGCACCATTTCAATATGGGCTGCCCACTGGTGCACATCTTCAACAAGCCCCTGTCACTCAGCTCATTTGTACAAGTTTATTAACAATTAAATGAAAGCTGTTTTGGTGATGTACGTCTTAATTTGGCAAAGATTAGAACAGTACTTCAAATACTCAAGAGCAAACAGGGTGCTAGTGAGTTAGGCACCATGTGCACATGTGTCGCGATCCGCCCCCTAGATGTCCATGCCTGAAGAAGCTGCATGGTAAATAAGAGGAGAACTGGAGGTGGAATGGTATATTCCCAATTTACATATCTGAAAGGGTTCCACAAAATTTAAGACACTTGCCTGAAATCATATATGGAGCGAGGATCTCAACCCTACTCTCCCAATTCCCAGAGGACGACTGCATTTGGTCCTTTTGTAGGACAGGTAAATGTTATTCAAATTGCTTGACTAGGGTTGGGGGAAGCAGGAGAGGAAAAGTGTTCTAAAAGAGAAAATAAAAGTCTCTTCCCATCAAGACGTATATTTCACACGCCTGATTAATTATGCATCAGATTAAAATATTAAAAGCATGTTTTCTTTTCCCAAAACAAAGCCAGCGCAAAAGACAAACCTGCAGCTTAAATGGAAAAATAATTAAAATCACGGTATTGCACGTACCGTTTACCTGGGCAATGCCACCATCTTGTGGTCTGTACAGTCACACCACCACCAAAACCTTCATGCCTTCAATAGTGAATAAACCCAATGCTGTCTTTCTGTTCTCTTTTGAGACAACTCTGCTTAGACTTCATCCATGAACAACCTTAACATCTCTGTCTAGTATGCACTGATGAAATTTTGTAGAATCACAGAATGGTTTGAGTTGGAAGGGACCTTAAAGATCATCTAGTTCCAACTCCCCTGCCATGGACAGGAATAAATTTAACTATGTATTATTGAGTCATCTTTATTACAAAGTTGATACCTGTTCTCAACGCTTGCTGAACAAACATAACACCTCCTGCTTGGGGAACCCTGAAAAAAGGCCTTCCCAGGACAGGTTTTCCTGGCACAGGTGACTTTTCTCTCTTCTGATCCATATTGTACTCCCACAGGCTTTGCTGTCCCAAGTTTTCTTTTTCTTACAGCATCTTAAGGCCAAACCGACTCCTATACCTGCTACTCCCCACTTCTGAGTACTGTAAATATACAGTTTGCTTCTGACCTCTGTCAAAACCAAGTTCGGGAGTGTTTGGTATGTACCAAAGAAGCCTTCCTCCACGCTGATGCTCTTTGCCCCTCCAATCACAAGTGGCAACATAGACCTGAAGTTACACTGTACAGAAGCAAGAGAAAGCACAATCCCCCACCACCCCAGCGTGGTTCTGCAAAAAGTGGGATTACATTATGGATTAGACCCAGCTTTTGGTGCCTACACAGACCCCATCAATAACAAGTTGGGGCAAAATAAGGAGGATCAGAAATCCCAGCCTTTGCTAGTGAGGCACTCCACAACCTTCAGCACATCCATCTCCTTTCCCCCAGCTTTTAAACCAGCAAATTGTGTCTTTGCAATGATTAAAGATCCTCAGGTGACCAGCAAAAAGAAAAAAAAAAAAGTAGATATCAAAGTTATCGTGTTCAGCCACGTGACTATTTATTGCAAAACTGAGTTATACTCTTAACTAGAAAGAGCAGATCTGAAACTGCTATAAAGAAATTAAAATACCTTGGATATCTGCTGCTGACATAATCAAGACATCCTGTATGACACAAACCTAGGCTGCTTTGCAGGACACTAGTGCACACAAGCATTAACAGCAATTTTTCCTGCAGCGCCCAACACAGAATGGGTTCAGGGTAGAATCCGAGCCACGAATACACCCTCCAAGAAACAGGCACTGACAGCCTGCAGCGTCCTCCTCAGAGGCAGAATTACAACCTCTGTTTGGACTATAACTCTTTGATGCATCACATGCTACCTTGCTGGTTTTGTACTTGCTTTACCAGTTAATTTTGCAGTTCCACTACTCAGTTTAGCTTACACTTGGCCAAATACTCATGGACCTCAGAGTTTTACATCACAGTCAAACTCACTCCCCAAAATACCAAAAGCTACTACCTTTCCTCTTCTCTTACTTTGCTGCTTCTTTCAGGTCTATGTGGAGCAGCTTCAGAACTCTGTCTGTGAAATCAGAGGCTATGCTCTACAGGGAAGGATGACTGAAAAGTTTTATTACAGAATCAGCCATTTTACAACAACTATTCTCATTTTCTCTGAAACAGATCAAGACAAACCAGGTTTTTTGGACCGGCAACATCTGCTTTGGGAGTGATTAAGACCAGTTACAGAGTCATTCCTGTCACTTTTCTCACTCAGGTAAGCTCTAGGGTCTAATTTCTATAGGCATTTGAGCACCCGATTCCCTTGAGTTCCTTTTGAAAGTTCTACCCCATAAAGTCTTTCCCCCAAATCCCACTAGCATTTGTTGCCTTCACATGCTATATTGAAATCTCTTAATCTAAATTACAAACGCTATAGTCTCTTCACAGCATTCATAGAACACTTAACACCATAGGATCCTCATCACCAACATGTACGTGCAGTTATTAGCATTAAGAAAAAAACATTTATGGGGGAAAAAAAAATTAACCTTATGGTATAGGGCTTGAACTTCATTTGCAAACATTGTAAAGATCTATCTGACCTGTAGCAACTGAGTGCCAGATTTTAAGCTGACACAAAAGCCCATGATGGTGATTGCTGAACCTCGTCTTACAAGCACCACCTGCACGTTTGAACCTGTTGCAATATCTAGAAGCAAGGAGCAAAAGCAATGCCCTCATGTGCACCAGATTGGACTTCCCTGTGTCCCTCCTGTGCTTAAAGTGAGGACGCTCCACAGACGAGCTACCAAAGCACAAGCTGCTGAGTATCTAATTCAGGAGACATGAAACTGTTTGCAGGATGAAGGTCCCAATAAATATTCCTCCTCCAAGAGTGTCTCCAAAAGAGACATCATTACATATGTAAAATAATCATTTTATACCTCTATTTTCTTCTTTCCACTCCATCACCTCTGCATGCTAAGGCAAGAACTGGAGTGCTGAGATGGCTCACCAAAAAAGTTACTAGAAATCCCTCCCTGAGGAAATGTAAGTAGACCAGGCTTGCTTTGAAAAAGTGAGAATTAGGTTAAAACAAAAAAATTCACACTCTGGACTTTACTGAGTCCACTACATCTCCACAGAGCAGCTGAAATCCTGTGCCTACCATCAGGGAAAACCACACTACGACCGTGCTACCTTTATGCCTTAATTCTCTGTAAAAACGTCCTTCTTTATGGCATGAAAAGGAAGAGCCGTGACCCATCCACACCAGTCCAAGTCTCAAAACTACTCTAGCACAACACCCTCTCTCCTACCACTACCAGTTCACTAGAAATGAAAGAAAGACAGAAACAAGAAAAACTTGCAGAAGCGATGGTTTATGCACAATGGAATACTAACTTGGATTTAGAGAAGAATACAAAGCGGACTGGCCCAGCCCTACACGTAGGCACTTTTTGTGTAATAAAAGCATCTTATACCGGTCATATTTACTAGAAAAAGCTCAAGCTAAACCAGAGAACCAGAATACCTGTGAACATTTATGAACAAACTCCTCTTTCTTCAGAAAACACCACGATTTAGGCACCATCACAGGCTGCAAACCAGCAAGAGTCAGCCACCACCAGAGGAAGAAAAAAAACCCACCAGATTTTCAAGCACCACAAAAGGTGACCCCCATCCCACTGCAACAAACTAAATCATCTCCTACCTGGAAAAACATCTTCATATGGTTGTTTTTTGGCACAGAGGAGACCAGAGTGAATGAGGAGGACACTTCACCTCAGCAACCAAGAGCTACCCAGCTCTGGAAGGTTCTTTGGTCCCTCAGAGCTCCCCTCGGCAATCAGCAGCTCAGTGGAAGCACCTGAGGCCACTCACACCTGAGGTAACTCCTCCCATCACAGCCCTAAAGCGACTTTTTTTTTTTTTCCCCTTACACAAGAGTAACATGAATATATCGCTCACTTTTTCCTCAAAATTCTCAGGTCTGAGGCTGTGTGCAAGGCAGGGAGGGCACAAGCCATGCTGTCTCCTGAAGGAAAGGTGCTTGTAGCATAGTCTGGCCTCAAGCCTTTGGGGCTGGCTCCCACTGCTCAACCTCTGCAGGGAAAAGCCCATTTCCACCATCTTGTCTTCTGCTTTGTGAGTCCTGGGGTGGGAAATGGGCAGAAATGCCTTTAATTAGCATTTAATCCTAAACCATGGCCACATCTAATACACCACATCCCTGTCAGGTTTCTGCGGTGACCACAAAATGGCACCAAGTGGCAGGGGCAAGGCTCCATCGCGGTCTGCAGAGCCCCGTCATGTACGTACAGAGGAAACGTGTTATATACATCCAGCAAGTAACAAATATCCCTGAAAAAGGAATTGTTCCTGACACCTTCCTCATCTGTGTCAGGAAAGATGGGGGCTGGAAGCGCTGCCCAGCTCTTTCTGATGTTTTTATAGCACTTAGCATAATGGGGCAGCGATATTTTGCACTGGGGCCTTGAGGAACCACTGTCAAGCAAAAATATTGTCTTAAGCACCAATTTCCGGAAGCAATTTCAATTTCAAAACTAATTTATTTGGAAGGAAGAGAATTTGAGCCGCCTGATGTCTAGGTTAACAAAGATCCCGTAAGAAATACGGGGTTTTATCAGCAGATCAGAGGCGCATGTTCAAATCCTGTTTTCACAGCTGCAAACGTATCTGAAGGATAACAAAGGTCAGATCTGAGAAATTTTCCATAGGTGGCAGCATTACTGCAGAGTTTCATTCCTGGATCAGCCCCATGGTTGCTTCAGCATCCGTAGGAACCTCCCTTATGGGAAAAACTTTCTAGGAATTAATTACGTTTCTATAGTGCTGTCACCCAGCACAGGCAGCCATAAAAACCTAGAGGATCAATTAAAAAAAGAAAATAAACCACCCAACAGTAGAAAGGCTGTAATTGTGTCCGTACACAGCTTAATAATGAAGTGGGTATGCGTATTGCTAATTTATAGCTTTTAATAGGCCTGTTATTAATGATAAAACCCGCCTTTACTTCCAGATATTTATTAAGAGTTATTAATAGCGAAAGGGTGTGGGTTTTGCTATAAGTGTCATCTTTGGGGTGTCTTTGCCTTTGGAAAAATTCAATTTTCTCAAAGGATAGCTATATTATATGAAATGTGTTTGTATGAAACGTCTCACAGGTTGGAAAGAATTTAGTAATTCTTGCATCCTTTCATTATCTGCCTGGATTGCATTCCATGGGCCGTTTGACAATCGGTGTAATCTCTGTGAGAAGCTATTTGCAGCCACCACCAAATCGGGGTTCATGTAAAGCACTGGCTTAACCACAGCCTGTTTAGATCCCTGGTGCACGTTACAACGGAGCAAGCTTCCTCGGATCGCACCGCTAGCACATCCAACACCACTAGCACATCCCATGCCATGCTCCAAGGAAAAGACAGTATCTTCTGAATGCTTGGGAATCACTTATTCGCAGAGGTTGGGGGAAAGGAAAAGACCAACACAGCCTTTTTTTTTTTTTTAGAGGTTTTTGCATATGTAAATAAGCTTTGCCTGAACCAAAATGATCAACGCTTCATCTCATACTCTCACAATACTGGCCCAACAACCAGTAGATACTCTTAGAGCCAAATTAACTCTGTATAGTAGGTTGGATTTTCCTTACAAGCAAGCCCTTTTTTGGGGGTCATCAACCAGAAAAGATTTCCTGGGCTCATTGTTTAGCTTTTCTGGTGGTCCTATGAATAAAGGAATAGATATGGGACAGATAGAGGCGATGAGGAAAGGAAGAAATATATCATTTCACTCATCACGTTTCAGCTGCTTGGAAAAGAAACCATCAGCAGATATATTTCACTGCATGTCTAATATGAGTATAATGTAACATTATCATTTTTATGGGTCAGAAGATCTCCTGGGACAATGGGGGAGCAAGTGTCTTTTCTCAGTTGAAAATGTGACACAGCAGAGTTATTGAAAATATTCTCCACCCAAAATTGAAGGGGTAACAATAAACCAGCAGTAATTCATAAATTGAGCTCTGCTTTAGAATTTAAACCAGCAATTTTATTGAAGACTTCTGTAAAGCCAAGGCAAAAAAATGATAAAATGCTTTTTCTACTCTTCAGCTCACCTTTTCCAGCCAATTTCATTTCCCATCATACACGTTAACAGAGAAACCAACCTGAAATGTAAGAATTTCTGAAGCCAATCTTTTTACAGCACCAGAGGAGAGTCCTGAAAGGTGCAAGCCTCACTGGAATCAAGACCGCTATTTGCAGTATTTTAAACCAAATACTCATTTTGAGTTTCAACATTGCAAGCAGCTGCTACATGCCCCTAACGCCCATATAATGGGCATTGTATTGCTCTGAATTTTACCATCGCTGCACAGTTTCTCTGGTAAGCATTAAACAGGAGTTAGCTATATTTTAAAAGCCAAGTAGCAACTTTGGAAATGCATCTTCTGATTTAAAATATGTCCTTTTTTCAGGTTAGTGGGTAAATGAGGGAGAGGTTCTGGGGTTACAGAGCCCACTCAGAAGACATCCTGCCATAATAAAACGTGACCCCTCCAAGGCTAGGACTCTTTTTTTATCATGTTACCTGTACAGTTGCTTTCACCAGGCACAGTTAATCAAACTCCTCTGCTTCTTGGCATGGTACTTTTAAATTTCACCACTAATTAGGTGAGCAAGAGCTCCAATACCAGTGCAATTAAAGTATCACAAAGCACACTTGAAGCTGGTACAATTTAGTTTTCGCTGCGAGACTTGAATTGCTTGTACTGGCATTCACCCATCTTCAGTGCTGTGGCAGATGGAGAAAAGAGGGGAACTAGGGGGGTTCCTCCCAGAGTGGCACACTTGGAATGTAACTTTCAGTTGTAGACAAAGCCAGTGTCCCACCACAATCCACACAGCGGTAGCAGAAGGCTCCAAAAGCTGATTTGCCTCAGCTACCCAGGCCTCTGCTCAATCAGCTTTGCGTTCTGTGATTCAGAATTCCTGCTTACCCTTTCACAACTTGTTTTTAGGATACAAAATATCCCAAAGGAAGCTGCTTGGTATCTCACTGCTACTGTTTCACGTCTGCCTTATCTGGTTATGCCTTTGCTTCCCTCTCCTGGCTGATTTCATCTTTAAAAAAAGGGAGAAAATTGTGAAGTATAACCCACCACTTCTAGAGAAGGCTGAAGAGAAGACAACCCCTGTTCTACAAGCCTTGTTGGCTCCTCACTTGACAATCGAGACTTAGAATAGAAATTATGGAGAACTTGTGAAAGCCCATCTCAAACCTCCTTGCCATCCCAATATAGCTAACACTGTCCACACACCAAATGTTAACCTTAGGTAGATCAAGGACAAATACCCTGAGTTGCTCTGAAGAACTTGGAAGTATTCCTGGACGATAGTATTAACTGAAATGCCACATACCTCTGCGAACACATAAATGGGAGAAACCAGAACAAGCCTGGCTAGGATTTATTTTGGGGAGGGGGACCCAAAACAAAATCCAAAGGGGAAAAAGTGGGGTTTTTTCCGATTTCATCTGAAGAATTTTGAGAGTTTTGTCAACCCTCCACCTCAAAAAACCCCACAATTCAGACATTTAAAATTAATGGAAACCTCATGTAAATTCTCATTTTGACAATTAATATTTTACATTTTTAATATACAGGTCTGAAAGTTAATTGTAACTTCTCTAGGCTTCCCTCCTGTTTCATAGCATTTTAAAAAAGCCCACACTCCCACTAAAAATAAGGGGAAGTCTGCATGTTTCCTAAAAAATGAAAAAAAAAAGAAACAAACGTGGTTTTTTTTGTTTTCATGACTCTCCAACATCTTCCTTCCAGTCAAGCTCTTCTCCCTACTCTCCTCCCTACTTCAACTATTACACTGAAATTCCCACTTTGAAAAACTGACCTGAAACAACTGGCCAATCCTATTTCTGTACATTTTCCCAGTCTTTTCTAAATAAAGCATGGGAATCTCTTCTGCCTTGACCCATTAATACCACAAAGGGCAGCTAGTATCTGTCACATTGATTAGATCAGTGCTCTGTGAAGTAAGCAAAATCCAGGGAATGAGGATGAATTGATTTTTGCTTTCTTAAAGTGAAAAATGCAACGAGCCCACCATGAATTGTTCTATCTAGCCTGCACACTGAACTTAATGAACTATTTAATTAAATAATGAATTAGTGCTGTTAGCAAAACGTGAGATGGGTCGTGCCACGCAGCCTTCCTCTTCTTCTCCTCCCCTCCTCCATGCGTCCACTCAAGTTTTCTCTCCACAACAAAACAGAAGCCTCTCTTTGTTACAGCTGCAACACTAGCGTCATTGACTGAAGTACTCATGTGTCCAAAAATAACCAAGCAAGTGTCCATTCTGTTTGGAGCCATCTAGCATCGTGTCCTCACACTTGGCACATCCCGCGAAATTCTACACCTTCTCAGTTGGGAATTAGAAAACAAGATCCTGGCTGCTTGTGTACATTTAAAGGGACAATGACTTTGTTCTCCTCCACACGTTGAGTATTTCTGAAGAACTTGTGGTACTTGCATATCTTCAGAGTTATTTTCTTTGCCCTTAGCCAAACCCCACAAAGGCCAATTACTCCCTACCTCGATTTCCCTAGGTAGTTTTATATGGTGTTTTCATTTTGTCTTCTTTTACAGTTTTTCTGACATCACATAAAATCTTATCCAGCATATATTTTACACATACATCCAAAAGAATTTCAGGTCTTAGTAAACAGCACTTATAGAGTCATTCATGTAGCAAAAAAGTCAGGCTCTTTAACGTGAGGTGCAGCAAGACAACCAAGTGCATGAATGTAGCTAAAGAAGCCATTATTGTTCCTGCTTTTAGAAAAAAGGAAGGAAGGAATTAGCTGATTTGCTTAGCTCATGCAACAAATGTGAAACAGAACACAGAACAAAATCCAGATCCCTTAAGTTCCTTGCCAGTCTTTAACGAAGAACTTATCCCTGATTTTTATAAAGTAAACCTACAGGATGAGTCCCTTTTTGATCTGTGCTATAATCTTCTTCACTCATTTTTTGACTGTTTTTCAAAACCTACCCCAGAATCGGCTGCAGTTCAGCGCTGCATGAAAGCAGATGCTACAATCGATACAACTTGTAAAGCCAAAAACGCAGTTTCAGTGTAAAAAGCATTATGTAATCACTGAGATCACAGATCGCTAGCGAATAAAGCTTGTTTCCAAGATCAGTTAACTTTTTTTCAACCTTCACATTCAACTCTGGGACAATTTTTGACGAGATGCAAAGGGAAACTTTCGCCTGAATTATTTTGTTTTGTTGCCGTATGTTAGAACAACATGGGGAACAACAACAATATTTAAGAGTGCACGTAGCTGTACCCTCTTTAAGAGTCCCAGCAACATCAGACACCAGGAAAACAAAGGCTTGATGGTTTATCACTGCTGTCAACACACGTCCTAGGCAGGTTGGAATGCTCCTCCTGGAGATCTTGGTTTGAGTTGTCTCATGGCCAAAACCACACTGCTAAACGCAGGGAGTAACATCGGATAAACATCATTCTTTGTACAAATTTATGGCTGCCAGGCTGGGCCCCTGTGGATGGTATTTTCCAATCCACCGTTTCTTGCTTCCCAAGCCCGGTGTCACATCACTTATGGAGGACCTTGATGGTGCATCCAGAATTAACACATTTCAGAATTCACTCCTGGTGCAGGGCTTTCCTGGTAAATAAAACCCACATCACAGTCACAACAAAAGCAAGGTCCTCATTCCGCAGGAGCCCCATTTCCTTTAGAGCACTCTGCATCACCTAAGCCGTGCTGTGAGGGTGGCAAACACGACGCTGAAATCAGCAGCTTCCTACATCTTGGGAGGGGAGGAGTGGCCAGGCTCTGTGGAACTGCAGATTTGGCAAGGCTGGGTGAAACTACCGCTACACCCAGGCTGCTTGCAACAGCCATGCTGATGCTGGCACCACAGAGGAATCAGAAGACGCAGCAAGCAGAGAAGGAATCCACTTCAAGCTGCTGCAGAAAACACCTCTGCCGATTAACACAGCAGAGTCATTTTCTGTGATGGCCGTTCTGATTTCTTGTGGCAGATCCAAAGCCCAGTTATCTCATACTCATCACTGTTCTAAAAGGACAATGGAGATACAGTGCTTTCAGTAAACAACTGCCTCCTAATGCAAGGTTGCATTTAATACAAGGAGAGGAACACCGAGTGAAAACATGGCCCAAAAAAGAGAAAACAGGAAAATGAAACTGGGTGCATAGATGGCTCCAGAAATAAAAGGATCTTTTTGAGCAAGAGAGCAAAGAAACAAGGGTACAAAGGAAAGGAACACACAATTTGTGATCTCTTCTTGCCTCTTCCATGAATTACCAAAGTGATTTGAGTGACTAGATAGATTCTCAAGCTCTCAAAACCTGCAAGTGAAGCCGGGTCAAAGGAGGACTTTGCGAAGCACAGGGCACCTTGCAGCTCAGCTGAGGTGGTGGCAGAACAGGAACAGGTGACATCAGGTGTGTCCTGCCTGTAAAAGCTGCGACCTCCAGGAGAGGCTACGTTTGGAGGTGTGGGTGCGTGGTGGGGTTGGGATCCCCCATGACTGGCTGCTTCCCACTACGTCAGAGTGAGTTTTATATATATATATAAAGCTGAAGTCACGGTTAACATGTGAAAATAACCTGGTATCAGCGGATATTGGATGCTAGCTTTTTAAAACAACCTGATTTAGTAGCACTAGACCATCTCCAGACATCCCTTCCAACCCCTACCATTCTGTGATTTGTAGAAGGTCCAGGTAAAACAAAGCTTTGATTGCAACAACAGCTTCGTAATGTTATAAATCCCTAAAGATTCTGCCTGTCTATAGTGTTGGCTGAGAGCAGGCAGAAAAGATTTTTTTTTGAGTTTCACATTTTGTTCTTCTGCTGTGTGGAAAGTTTTCCAAGCTCTGAAAAGCACTTTTTTTACAGAGTGGTGAAAAACCTTTCAAAACCCTTTTGTTGTTGTTTGGCACCGTACAGAGAAAGGAAGAAAGAAACTCAGCCTTTGCGGATGATGGACAGCAGCAAATTTAATTAGGGCACTGGTTTGCAATGTGACAGGCCAAGTTCAAGATCTTGGACAGAACCAAGCAGAGCAAGAGCTTAAACTGAGTCTCTTGTGGGAAACATTTACTAGAAAAATCAAATTAAAACGTTGTACTTTGCCTTCTTATCTTAGATCTTTTCATGGAGATTACATCCTCTCTTGAAATAAAATGTTATAATCAGCTTTGGCTCCGGGTATGGTACAATACAATTGCCACCAATGCATTTGAATAAACTTGTTATTGTGCTCAGAATATCGGTAAGAACTGCTCAAGCATCCTGAGAAACCAAACACACTTTTGCTGGCTGCATCTCCGTAAAATTCCACACTCTTTGTAACTCATTTATTTGTCCTACACCTTTTCTTGTGTGCCCGAGTAACTACAGAGCACTGAACTTTGCTGCTGTCAGAAACTTCACTGCAATCACAGCCTCCTTTCTGCTGAATCCAGACTGCCCAGGACCGGTCAGAAGAATCAGAGTTCTGTTTCTGCAAAGTCTGTAGAGGAAGAAGCACCTGATCCCTCCAGCATGGAAGCCAGAACCTTGCTTAGCTTGGTTTGGAGGCATAGATCATAAAGACTTTCAGTTTTTAGCAGCAAGATGGTTATCCTGGCAGCTTTGCAGGAAGTCGGATACCACGAGAACCCCCTGTAGCTGCTCAGTGAATTGATGTTCTTGGTAATTTCCTGCCTGCTCTTGGAGACATGGCTGATAAGCTTATTGGTTTCGCAGAGCCCCTGCAGAGTACAGGGAACTTCTGGTTTGTGGGAAATGTTTCCAGTTGCTGTCCAGTTTGAACTGGAACCGAGTTTTGGAAAGATGAAGTTTCTCTCCAAGCAGAAAACTCTTTTCTTTTTGGGTAGAGAGTAGTTTTCTGGCACCGATTATTTATGTGCGCTCTTCTGTGGCTCAGATTTGCCTGGGGAACAGCTCTGTATTTTCAAAGAGCAGCTCTCATTTGCCTTCCACTTTCTTATAACATTCTGTGATTCTGATAAAACTTAGAATGTGACAAACTGGCTTATTCTAACCTTGTAGTTCTCTGCCTTAGGGCTCTTCAGCTTTGGGTTCAATGACACCAACAGGAGGCAAGTAGAGGAGCCTCAGCACAGAGCAAAAGCAGAAACGAGCAGCTATGTAAGCAGGAGAACTTGGAAAGTCCGGGCTTGGGTACACACATGCCTCATAGGCATATTCTCCACTGCCTACTAGGATGCAAATTTTAAGTTGTCTCCCCCAGATGAAGCATTTTAACATTGTTTTTCCAGTGTGGGTTCCCTGGAGTTTAATAAGGCCCAAACTCACTGTGCAGCCTCAGTCAGAGGAGGCCAAAATTCAAGCTCTGCCACATACTTTTGAAGTGGTAAGCAGCTGAATATCCTTGAAGCGTCAATGACTACAAAACTTAGTTGGAAGTGATCATTGAGTCAGAGCTACTCTGCAGAAGTGGGCAGACAGAGCATGGTAAGAAAGCCTTGTTTTGGTTTAAGCAATGGGCATGGGAGAAGATTACTTTTTAGTTCAGTAACCATAAAGGAAAAAAACAAGGTAATTGCCAAAATGTAGTTTTACCCAGTCAGGTCTGGCTTACTGCTAGGAATAACACTTCCAGTTCCATGCAAGCTCTCAATCTGCTGTTAAGCAAAGTAAAAGGAGTCCACCTGAACCACCGTTGAAGAACTGAACCTTGTACTAGTGGCTCAGCTGAACTCATTTCACTTTGCGTGCACCGCACGAGGCAAATGTTATGTGACTAATTATTGCATCTCAGTGCGGTGACTGGTTAGAAGTATCGACGGGATGTGTCCTCGTGTGACCACGCTCTGAATTCCACACAGTTTATGTGGATGGTGTGTGCAGAGAAGATAGAGGCACTGAAAGGGAGAAGGAGGAAGGTCCAGAAGCAGTGTGATTCAGGGCTTACTGTTGTCCAGGATTTTTAAATAGCCTCCAGGGCAGGCCAATTAAATACCACTGTTAAACAACTTAGCCTGTTCCTAGTTCTCAGGGCCTCTCTCTACACAATGCAGACTAACTTGCACAGTGGAGACAAAATGCAAAGAAAACGGCTGGACTTACGGCAACTTCTGTTCTGCTTTTGCTTCTCTGAGGATCAAAGCTATGGCTTGGATTTTGAAGAGGAAGGGGAGGAAGAAGTAGGGGAATATGTGGAAAATACAGAAGGAGGAATGGAGAAGCATGGGGAAACCAGAACCTGCAAACACTGGAAGATGGCTTTGGACTAACTAGAGAGATTCCCACTGGTCAGGTGGATTCTTGTAACTAAGCAATAGAATAGAATTCTACACATGTACAATTCCATGGCTAAATTCAGGAAAGCATATCTCGCTCAGGACAAATGATGTACAAGCCAGGACCAAGTTTCTTTAGGTTCTCAAAGTGAGACGTCTTTCAAACTAAGCATAGTTCACAAAGCTTTTCAGGGTGAGGATTAAATGGGGTTTTAAATAAAAGTAGTTCCAAATAAGAATACTGAGAAAGTTCCTCTTTAAGTTTCAGCAACAGGTACCAACAGTTTTGACAACTCAAAATGCTTGCAGCTAAGTGAAAAGCCAATCAGCTTTGGTAAGTTACAGACAACTGCTTAATGAGTTTTCCTTCTCTAATTATGTGATGGAAGAAAATTGTGTGTCAGTTCTAGGAACACTTCCATGGGCTCCTCTGAATTACTGAGAGTTGCGTGGGCTCAGTAACTCTGAAACTCTACCTATAACCACTAGTTACAGAAAAAGTGAGAAACCAGAGGTGAAGGCAATCTTTTTAGGAGTCTGGACTTTCACCTTGCCATGCTGCTGTTGGCAGACCATGTTCCTGTAGGTTTGTTGTGCTGGTTCAGCCATCATCATTTGATGCTGCCATCAGTTGTCTGATCACACAGGCCAATGCTGAACTCAGCAACATCCCTTAGAAGTCTTCTTTCAGACAGTCCTGCCATAAATTCCTGTGGGCCCAGCTCCTCCACTGCCCACTGTGGTGCCAGCATCACCTGCTAGACATAACAGAGGTGGCTCCCTCAGTGGCCCCTCACATGGAAGGGCACCACTGAGAGAGCTCAGCAAGATGCAGCCAGCCCCGGCAGAAGCCACACTCAACAGGAAGCTCCTCCAACTGATCGGCTCCTGGTTAATATAATCCTGGCCTCACCCACCACCCCAACCATGGCCACCTGGGTGAGGGCGGATCCACAGAGACACAGGTGGACCAGGTTCTGCCTCTGGAACATGAAGCCAATAAGAAAAACAAAACATTCTGCTAGGCTGTGACTCATTAACAGGTCAGCTCCAGCTCAGGGCCCACAACTCAAGCCCCAGCACTTCAATCACTTTCTGCATCCTTAGCCCAACAGAGCAGCAAGCAATGTGAGCACTTTGAACATTTTTGATGGTGCTATATTCCCAACTCAGAGACATACTATTGCATCCAACACACTTAAAATGTTTTTTATATACGCTCTTTAAAAGATGCATGGTCCACTGGAAAAGAAAGAGATTAATTAAATTATTACTTTTCCCTTAGGTTTTACCTTGCTGTCAGTCACAGGAATACACTAATTTCCTAAATGCAAATAATCAGAATCACACACAGTATTCCAGATATGATCCAATGAGAACCTTATGCAATGGCATTGAAATTTCCCTGTATCTATCAGAAACATCTCTTATGGTTACATTTGATTTTTTCATACGACATTAGTGGCTATAATCATACACTTCTGAGTCAGTACCCGTTTGTCTCTTTTTCTTCTTCTGTCATTTCTATACTATGAGCTTCCAGTTATTACAGGAAAACCTGCAATTAACCCTGGCACACATTGCTTATCCTTTCATCCCGCTTCTATTTTATTTGGTCTGAAGGCCCCTCCATTCTTCCCTTATTTCATTTGGCTCTTGTGTTGATAACAACTCCTAGTTTTGTACCATCAACAGGTATCATTTCTTCTCCGTACTAAAGTCTTTAATGAAAATATTGAACTAAAGACGTCCTTAGCTTTAGTTTCTGTTCCACTTAACCTGTGCATCTCACAAATGCCTACATCTTAGAAGGCTAGTAAAACAGAATTAAAGTCTGTGATATGCTCATATATAGAGTGAAGAAAACCATTTGTCAGTGTAGACCTACAGCAAGAGCTCCTTTATTCAGTACTATTACCTAATTTTCTCTGCCTTTTATGGAAATCAAGGAGGGATATAACATGTAAGAAAACTTAATCCTTTTTGCTTAAAGATGTTAACAACATCTCAGACTTAATCCCACAATGCCTATGCTCCAGGTACTCAGGTAGAGTCAACACATGATATAATGTTTTCTTCATCAACGTGATTAAAAACATCCATGTCTTTCTTGCAGCACTAATCTTGGCCCATCACTGGGTCTTTCTTGGTCCACATATTCTTTTTTCGTAGGGAGAGGGAAAATTCTGTGAAAGATCAAATGAAACTTGTTTGTGCTGAGACATTTCAGTAGAAATCTATCTTTGCGATATGCCACCCAGTGAAGAATCACCAGATAGTCTTTCCTTCTTCAGCCAATAACCTTCTCAGTCTAAAATCCTTACTGTGTCTGTTTGCCCCCAGAACACAGCCCACCCCTTTTCTCCCAGGCCAACTCTGATGTCCAGTCTGTGTATTAACAGTAAGTTTCCAGTGCATTATACTATCTCCTCCTGATGCTGGTATTTCAAATCCTTTTCCTCCCATTCTTCCCTTACCCTGCAGATCACCCTGGACTCATTTCTTCCAGTGTCTCCCACAGAAGAATATAAACCCAGAGCATTTATTGAAAGGTCAAAAAACTGCAACAATATCCATAGGGAATGCTACACAAGGGAGAGCATAAAAAGGTATTGCAAGACCTCTGGCTGGTACACTCTCCCAAACTCATGCAACACAGGATTAGTGGCTTTCTGAGATGACAAGAGCGTGCAGTTCAACAAATTTAAAATCAGCCGATGAATCTACCCTCTATCAGCTTTTCTAATTGCTTCTATTCTCATCTCTGAAATGTTCTGTTTGTACTGATAGCCACAATTTGTTTACGTATTCTATGAAAAAAGTACTTTCTCTTGCATTACTGGTTTTTAATCTGCTGCCTTTAACCTTATTAAATGCCCTCTAATTCTGGCATTGTAAGAAACACAAAATCTAATTTTCTATCCCCTCTTACCATAATATTCAGAGACCTTTATCATAGTCATGTCTTTTCAAATCTGGGAAATTCTTGCCTATTTAATTTCTGGAAGATATGCAACAGCTTTCATAATTGTTGTTGTCCTTCTCTGTATCTTTTTTAATTCCTGTTGTATCCTTCTGTGCTGGAATTATCTGGACCGCATATGGGCACTAAGGTAAAGGCGTTCCTTACATTCATACAGTCACATAAACAAGCTTTATTGGACAAAGTGAGACATTAAAATGCAATGTTATGTTAATATGAGAGTAATTGTCCCAGCTAAAAAGACTCAGATAGTTTTATCATAATTTCCTGGTTGACACACAGAATTCCTAAATCTGTTGTGGACCAGAACTGACTCCCACACGCCAGAGTTATTAAAATTTCCATCTAAACATTCTGGTATAATTTTCTGGAATAATTTGAAGACAGGAATAGGCAAATTACCATTATCTTTCTTGGAAAATGTTCACCAGGCTTAAAGCCAGCTGTGGCAAGGGCAAAAATCCCTGAAATTTTAGGATAGGTTAGAGCTTCCTTAGCTTTATCTTTAGCCACATAAAAGCCAAGCACATTCAGTACTGAAATGTCAGAGGCAAACTCCCCTGCCAACATTTTGAATTAACTGAAATTCCATTTTCTCCCAGTAACACAGTGCACAGAAAAATATTACAACCAATTCTAGTTAATGGTCTTCTGTAAAAATCAGCAGAGTAGAATGAGTCACATTCTCAGTTGGGGATATAGAAAAGATGAAGAAGGAATGAAAAATTGGGCAACATAAGCAACATTTGTAGGGCTAATGACATTAGAGATACCAGCTTCCTTTGTTCCTGCGTAGCTAGCAATGCGCTAGTGTCAATACTTCATTGTAATGTCACCCGTTTTCTAACTGTTCTCCAGGACTGAAAGCTGGTCCTGCTCTGTCGTTATATGGAACTGAAAAGTGAGCGATCACTGGAAGAAAGCAGCCATTATAGTATCACCCAAACAGGACATTTTCTTTCCAATAATCTGTTCAATTTTTTAAGCAGCTCTGCATCAAAACTCCAAAAGTTATAGTAAGGTTTTTTTACATGGTGATGTCCATGAAAGCCAAAGCTTACATATCATGGGAAATAAACAATGCGTATTTAAGCATCTAGCTTTTTGTTACGACATATTTTACCAGGTTTTTTTAACAATACATTTGGATTTATGGAATAAGGTGAAGTTTGAGAACTAGGAGTGAAAAGAGGTTCTTTTCCACAAATGTCTTGATTGACTGTTTGGACTGTTTCCATTTACTTGGATTTCAGTATATTTTAATTCTAGTCTCCCTACATAAGCTGTCAACAGAAAAAGGGAAAATTTCAATGATTCATCATGACTTTTAATAGACTTTTGCATGATTTATTGATGTAAATATACTGTAAATAACTGGTTGGACATTAAAGGGCAAATGAAATGTTTTTTCTTTAACAGACAATTTGGAAATGAACAGTATAAATAGAACACAGTCATCACCACTTTATTTTATGTCATTCCAATCTACTGTCAACTTCTTTTCATATACAAATTAAACTTTTTTGTAATCTTGAATACCTAGAAATCTTCCATAATGAAACATGTTATTTACACTGCATATGACTCACAAATACAAATAAAAAGTATACAAAATGAGTAAAATGTATCATTACACGAAAAGCAAGGAAGATGCAGTAGATGTTCTGATTAACTATAAATGCTTACATATTTGTACATATATTTCTAATCTGCATTGCCAGATGATCTATCTGATATTTTGAGCAGGAATACTGGTTCTTATGCCTGCATTACAGGAGAGTAAGCAATATTTCCAGACATAATGAGCCACTTAAGAAACATTTATGAAACTGCATAGGATGAAATGTAGTCATTTTAGAAGACAAAAATAAAATATTTGACATTGTAAAATATAAGCAATTTAATTCATGCCATACAGATACATTGTATATTAAACCAATACTGTAAGATGGCATTGTAAATAAACTGTAACAGAGCTATAGCATTTTAAAAATAAGCAATTCACATGGTATTCATATAATAAAATAATGGATGTACAATATTATTTACATTGCAAACCTAAGAGATAGTAACCCCATGAAACCACAGCAAACAAATTGTTCAAAACATTGATCACAGACCTGATTCATAAAATGTGTAGGAATGTGTGTAGAATGTATGGAAAAATAAGTCCGTACATATCTGAAATGCTGCATTAGATACTGGGTGTGCGACTCCCATCTACAACCACCCGATGAGGTATGGCCGCAGTCCCACCACCCTTGCTCACAACGTCGGCAGAAGGCCTGGCCAAAGCATACTTTGCATGAGGCCCCTCCATCCTTTAAGTTACCTGTTTGCCTGAGCACATGCAGGACTGCAGCCTAAATGGCCCATGTAACTAAGCTTTAAATCCAAATGCAGGTCAGGGGAAAGTGCTGTCTTGTTCCTACATGGAATGCATTCCACATTGATGTGCTGGACTATGGTTCTGTTTACAGACTGAGCATTACTCAGCAAATATAACACTTGCAGAATCAGACCACTGATGGTTTTGTACAGCAAGGAGTGCAGGATACGGTTTCAATACTCTTTGCAGACTTTTAGCCCAAACAAGGACTCCTATTAGGTATAATAGGAGTCACACGGTTTTGCTTTGCAAGTATTATCAGGAGGTAGGAAGTCTGCAATTTTTCAGAACACTGAGTTTCTGGCATGGCAGCATTGACCAAGGTTTTGACTGTGCTGCAATAATCTGTTTCATTTGTGAACATTTAGGACTGCCACAGATCAGTCCTGATTCACCCTTAACATTCAAAGTTCCTACCACAAAACCTTGCTGGAAAGTGAACCCGACTTGTCAAGTCCCAACAGGGTATTTGGGTATTGACCATTTCAGCAATCTTTAAATAATGGTTATTAAAAAGGACAGTCATCTCCTGCCTCATGACAGCATTCAAGCTACTCAGTACAAAATTTGCCTGTGGAAACTCAGATACAACTCCTATGAGATGGTTGATCAGCATCGGCCACTGTATTTGAATGGTGTTAGTTCCACAGGTGGTGATGGCAAAGAAGAAGGATTAAAAGAACATGAAGTTTGATAAAGGAGCTCTACCTCACAATTCCTCTCTTTTCTCTTTTCTGTTCTTTTCTTTTTGTTCCAGATAGTTTTCGTGACACGAGAGGGAGTAGGTGGTACAAATCATATACTCCTGCCAACATCTGAAATTCCAAATGGTGCAACTTCCACGTTTTTCCCCAGAATTTGCCAGACTGAAATGCATGACCATGTGCCTGCACTAGCTGAGCAATATGCCAACATGTGTTGTGCCTATACAGATCAGCTCTACAGGATGAGATGAGTCCAGTCCGCTTGCAAAGTTGGTCTGCCCCTATAGCAGGAAACCCAACGTATCCATACAAAACTCTTCTCGCCTGAGGTACAGAATTGTTCCACACATGTTTAGTGTGGCCTTTTATGAAGCCCAATCAAAGATATTGACATGGTTGAAGAGATGTCAAAAAATTCCAGACAAAGAGACAAAAATGTTATCACAAAAGAGCTAAACCAGCTACTCTTTCACGGGAAAGCAAGTCTGCAACATACTATCAGATGCAGTCTTCACATATGAAAACTCAAATAATGCAAAGACAGAGACTTAAACTGGGTTTTTTCCACTTTTTAAATGATGAGAAAAGAATAAGAAACACAGTCTGGATGGTATCTGGAGCACCTGGCAGCGTAACTGAACTGGTGTATTTCATATCATGTTATTGCAGTGCTTAGAAAACCAAGCTCTGTCAGTGACTTCCAGTGACTTAGCTACATTTGTGACAATGAAAGTCAGCCTGGATGGCCTTGGCAGCTGGACTGCATTTACTAACTAATTCAGACAAAGTAACCAGGTAACTTTTTTTTTGCTATGAAGCTCTATCGACTTCAAATGAGAGACTGTGAGGGAAGAAATAGATATTTTATGAGAAGCTGTTATGTATATCAGCAACATTTAATGAGAAAAAACAGAACTTAATAACTTCCCTATTGTACCATTCCATCTTCTTTGATCACGTCTTCAGTGACTTAGCTCTGAAATAGAGCTATCCTGGTCACAATAAGGAACAAATGTTCTTCAGTGGAGTTTATCTGGAGAACCATTTTTCCTGGATATTGTGTTACTGATATGACAAATATGAATTAATATGAGCTACCTACACGAAGACTAGGTCAAAAAAAAGTGAGAACTGCCTTGAAGGAAACTTTTATGATTTTTTTTTTTTTTAAATTCAGATAATTTCTCCATTACAGAAGGCTTCTAGATAAAATGGGAAGCAGAAATTAGAACAATTTTTGATGAAAGGTGGTGCCAGTGTCCATGGCAAAGGCTTCATCAAATATATGTTACAATGGTTCACTTTGCAAAACTGAATAAGCATGAAAGATTTTTAGAACTTACTCAGCTGAGCTTCAAAGGGTTTTTGTTGTTTTACTGATCACTAATAACTCAGAGATGAGATTTTGGATCTATTTATCTTTATGAATCAGGTACTGTGCAAAGGTCATGCACTGAAATAGCTCATTACCTTTCCCTTTCAAAAGCATTAATGGGTAATCAGAATAGGATGGTGCTCACCACAAGTTAACTAGAAGCGTGAGAAAAGAGTATTTGTTGAACAGAAATGTTACTGTTAGTATTTAGACAATTGTTAGTATTTAGACAAGGTAAAACTTCTTTGCTTGGTCCTGTGTAGAACAAGAAAACCTGTACTTTGATTATAAACATTTATATGAATACTAGCCTAAGACTAGAGGCATTGAAACAGAAGATGTATAGTATATTGCTTTTCTTATAGAGTGTACCTTATGTTTCTAATATGGTGACAAACAAGCAAAATCCTTTAGGACAAACTAAAATGACCTCATTGTAACAAACACCATTACAGCAGGTCACACTATGAAAGCAAGATGTCAAGTCACAAGGCAGTGCAGGCATGCCATTAAAAGATCATTTGGAGTACTTTTAGAAGGCTATTTTATATATATCCTTCTGCTATCTGTTAACAACATGCCTGCATGAGTTTTATAAAGTTTTTTCTTCTTGTTTGAGGCCTTCAGTAGCTTTAGAAAAAGGAAGGGTAAAAAAGGCAAACTGTTTTCCCTTAGTTACACTTTGCAAGAATCATATCACCAAAGCCTGCTCAAAAGGTGGCAGAAAGAGAAAATTAAGAAGTACCAATAGAAGCTGAACAGAACAAGGCCATTTAACAATTTTTTTTAAATTATTCTAAAGAAGGCCCAGGCTATTGCCACTGTTTGTGTTTGCTAGAAAAAAGCAGCAGCTTATCAGGAAGAGATTCAGGAAAGGCTTTCACTGATTCTCAAGCCTGCAAGATTTACAGAGAGCATCGCTTCTCCACTTCCCAGCAACACATGGAGAAAGATCCCTTGTTCTCTGGAGGCCTGTGTAAACAGTAACTCACAAAACTGTGATTTTAAAACAAGAAGAATAAACTTTAGATTACTTTTTTTTTTTCCTTTTTTTTCCAGAAGCTCATAGGGTCACAGCTATTAAGATATATAATCTGTTATAGGAAGAGCAGTACAAACATTAAAGCTTTTAAGACCATATGTAGTTCACTGCACACACAATTTTCCCACGGCCTACACATATGGCACATCAATTTCTTACACAGACCCATGTTACTGTAAAGGGATTAATACTGAATTCTGCTGTGTTATACTGGTGCTGCAGCTTTGAATAACTTGCTCAATGACACAACACAGGCCTGGTTAGTACGTATATTATGCACTTCAACTGCTTGCAGTCAAAGCCATAAAAGACAGAACCAAACTTTGCTGTTTTGTTTTCAAGTAGATAACTCTTTGGTTAGTAATAAATTCAGTTGGTTTAGGGAAGCAATTATAACTGAAATAGTAATTTTCAACCAGAGGTATTTACTGTAACTTCCAGACCACTAAGACTGCCAAATGAATCCCAATGAGAAAAATTAAATGCAGCAGGCAATAGTTTGTGTGGAGTCTGCTCCTGTCAGCAGGTGGATTCCTATGCTGAACAGACAGAACAAGGAACCAGACTTGATTTTGCAATTACTGCCTCAGTTTCAGTGTGGGAAGCTCTTGGCTATATGTGTTGTTGAGCTTTTCTGTCTGTTTTACTCTGTTAGAGTAAAACTCTCACCTGACACATACCTTTCCAGTAGATTGCAGGCTGGTGTTTAAAAACAATGTTCAGATTTACATAGTACTAAATTAATCTCTTAACCATTAAATTGTCAGAAATGTCTAGGGACACCACCTTACCTCCTCTGCATATTACTAAAATGGAAAAACTGCCAGTAATTAGATTATCCTTGTATCTGTAAGAATTTTTACATAAACTGCTTCAGTTCACAAACATCACAGCACTCTAAACCCTGACAGAGCTCTGGTATTATTTAATGGCATCCAATATTATTTTAATGCTAAGCATCCTTTGTTGATAGTGCAAGTTTGTAATCCTGTTACTTAGTGCAGAACACTTGTACAAGTCTCTCCAGAGAAGCTTTATAGGACACACAAAAACAGTATTACAGAAATACACAAAAAGCATTTGCACCCAAGGGACATCAGTCCCTTTCAACAGAAGTGCAGACTTTGAGGTGGTTGATCCTTATCTTTTAGGAGTACCAAATATTTGTATCCAGCTTGCAATGAAGTTTGAAACGAGATGAGCAGCAATTCTCAACATTCATAAAGCTGAAATTAAAACTGCACTGCATTGAACTGCTCCTTCCTTTTCTTCTGCTCTCAGTAAATGACCACCAGTATGTGGCTCATACATACGCCTACAACTGAGCATCATGAACGCAGGTGAATATCCACCTTCCTACAATAATCCAAGTTTTTTACTCATATCACATACGTCTGGCCCTGTTACTGGAGCTGCTTGTGACTACCTTAGACAGGAATCAGCCCTCAGATTTTACTTTGGCAACACTGAAAGCAAAGGGAAAAGTTGAAAGATAAAAGTCTAAGGCATCAAGGATTAATCATCCTCTAGAGTTATCTGCAAAGGAAATGAAGATGAGCCTGAATGAATTGCCAGTTAAATTGCCAATTTCAGAATTGTAGCAGGCTCCTGGAAGAAAGGTTTGAAAAAGTATTGGAAGTACAAGATTTTCCATTTATGGTTTCACAAATTTCATGGGTTTTGGATTGATGGGAGAGTCAGGATCACAGTGACAGACAACTGGAAAACAGTTATCAGTTCTTCTAGGCAGGATATTGCATGAAAGTTCAATTCATTCTCAGAGACTTTGGGAAGAGGCTGAACTATGACTTGATGGACTTAGGCTGTGAGGTTCATGCCAATAACACTAGCTTGTTTTGTTAAAGTTTCTCCTAATCATGAATTTACTCCAAAGGAAAAAAAAAAACCACCAGAAGATTTTTAGTAGCATTCAGTTTGTCCTCTAAAGTTGGACAAAAGGTCAGAGAAAGTGCCAAAAAGAATAAGGGGATTATTTGTGGCTGTGAAGCATCAGTTGGACTCTCCAGTATGGTGGTATGAAACACCGCAACACTTGTACATTGCACCAGTGGATTGCACAATCAGACTACACACAGTCTCTTCAAAACACTGTGGAATCTTGCAAAGAAGAACTTCAGAATTTTAGTAAGCTGGGAAAGGTTAAAATCAAATCAAGAAGGGATGTAAAGTAAGTCCTAGCAGGGTACCCTACCATATTCGGGAAAAAACAGTATTAGTTCTCTTACAATACTCAGCTGAAAAATTCCACTGTTATTAATCTCTGGGCTCTAATGCAACTGAGTTTTAACAACTAAAGAGATGATTATGACCATGCCTCTCACTGAAGCAAAGCTGGATGGCAAAGGTACGTGATTTGTTTCAGAACAATCCCAAGCATAGATGCCAATATATCCATAGTATCTCAAGATAGCTATCAGACACAGCAGTGTCTACATATTTGTATTTTTAACTCCTAAATATGTTTCTACATATTTAACCAGTCATATTATGTTCTGTAAAATACAAAGCCTGCCATGAAATGTGTACATAATGTGCAGGATGTGCAATGCAGATAAGTGCTGGTGCTACTTATCTTGACATTTCTATTTCACAACTGAACCTTAACACTGCAGTAATAATGGTGCACAGTGAATGCCATATAGATGGTATTGATGCTAATTAAATCCCCAAATCAAGTTTATTCTTGACCTCTCTTAGAATGATGACCAAAGGGTTCTGCAAGAAGAGAATTTGCAAAAAGGACTCTAGCTTATAAGATACCTAAAAGACAATGAGCATAAGTACTTTACAAATATTTTTCACAGTGATTTGCTTTGCTGACATACATAGGTTATTATTTATACCTTACACTTGTCAATGCCTCAGATCTGCAATGCAAAGATTTTATAAAAGCTTTGCAGAAAATACATATACTAATAGAAAGAATTTGTAAAGAAAGTGGTGAAGATTATTCCTGAGGAATACATAGCTCTGCTTCTGAATATAAAAGTAAAAAGAATTACTTAAGTCACAGCACAAACTGCATGCAACTACTGACAGCCCTGTCTCCAGCTGAGACCCAGCCTATACCTTGTGGAAATTTCACCTTGGCCAGACAGGCAAATGCTCCCTATCTGCAGTGGATTGCTGCCCCTTCAGGGTCATATGCCATATGGTGGAAGTACTCCGCTACAGAAAATAAATAGCTGAAGAAGAATGAAGAATAAAGAAGTGTTTGGGATTTTTTCTAATGTCCAGGCAAGTAGTAGAACAAATGTGCAAAATCATGGCATAAAGGAGAACTATTTAAAATGCCAGTATTTGATGCAGTTAAAATAATAATCCACTTTTTAGTACAGATATGCTGGGATTTGTAAACTTGCTTTCACTGTAAGACTCTTATTAGATTTGGGCTTTTGGATTTCAGCTTTTATTTTTCAGTTGAACAACTTTAGCAAT
>JAVSBS010021455.1:0-16475 GCA_033124195.1 Coracias cyanogaster
CTCTCAGTCTTCAGCAGCCGTAGGACAGGGCTTTTACAGACCTCAGTGTTTATGAAGAGTTCATTTTGTTCCATTCACATGCCTGATTTAGAAACCTAAATACTTTAATTGCTCTTCCACATTCTGCTCCAAGCTTTGGCCCCCAGCCAGCAAGTAACAGAGGCCCATAGTGCTTAGCTCCAATAAAACCTGAGACAGATGTGCACCCCGTCCTTATTGATGTGTCTGAAAGCCAGGAACAGAGGTAGCAATTGGAAATCTAACATACAATTATTAGTATATACCTTTAATTTTGTCTGAACTTTTTACAGTACTCTCACCTGTAAAAGTAAATGCTGAGGAGCTTTAGAAGGCCCTTGCTTCAATCATGGGAGAGTCTGTAGACATGTAGCATCTCAGTGTGACTACAATTCCTAACAGTCATGTTAAGTCAGCATTTATTTCACTATTCCTATATGAAGTCAGAATAGTTTTCAAATTCAAGCATAAATCCAGAGGGCTCTACCTTTAATCATAATCAGAGAATCGTATTTCTAATAGCAGTTGGAAGGAGCCCTGTTACAGGGTTACACATCAGTATATAGATAGTCCATGTAAAATTTAAGACATCATACCTTGACTGGTCCAGGAGCTGGAACTATGCCAATTCCCAAGTTAACATGCTGACGTCTAAGTAAATTCTTGGGCCTCCAAGGCAACAGAAAAGCACACCAAGCCAGGATTTTTCCAAATGCTGATTTGCAAATACCTTCAAAACCTCAAACCCTAAATAGAGTTTGGCCATCTGTGGCATAAGTAGTAAGCTGCAATTCTTCAGTTAAAATATCTCTATTCCCATGTCCTTTGGCACATTGATTGCCATGCTCAAGTAAAATTTTAACTTAATACAAGAACAACTCAAACTTCAGAGGAATTTCCTACTGGATCTTCCAGTCATTTCAAGAACAGCAATTCAGTAGTTTAGGTTAGCTGGCTTTTTAGACAAGTGATACCTTACCAGTACATTCCAAAGAAAGAATCCTTTTGTAGAGCACCCATAGTCTGGAATAAATTTGGTTCTTCACTGGATTTAAAGCTTTATTTATAGAAACTTCACTGCATTAATGGCAGCAATATTTGCATTGTATTTTAACTCATCACTAATAGGTTAATATTTACATTTAGATAAAAGAAAAGAAACCAGAAAGACTAAAAGTTTTAAAGCAGAAAGATGGATATAAAAGTTAGAGACACGCTTCATATTAAAAGTAATCAGAATTATTTCACTCTGGCTGATTTAGTCCAAAGGTCTATTATTTCTTAATCAGATTAGCAGGAAGAGTGGATTTGTCCAAGTCATCAAAATATGGATGGTTCAAGGCCATTTTGCCGGAAATTCTTTTTGCAGGATCATAAATCAACATTTTCTGGAAGAAAAAGAAAACACTATTACTCCCTCATGAAACAGGAACTAAAATAATGTTAAATAGGTAGATATTTGACCATAGTAATAAAGTAACCATAAAGACTAGTTTCCCCTCTATGTTCCATGATTTCTCAGAGGGAGAGGTTATTTCTACCTACAAGTCAGTAGTAGGGCAGTAGTAACACCCAACGTCTCAGAAAGGGAAGAAACATTTATTCTCACATTCAATAACCAAGCCCATGCATGTATTGAGGTGCCATATGCCCTGAACTATATCCAGAACCAGGCATCAAGTGACAACCATTATCAGTCTCAGCTTCTCTACTAAGGGACATTAATAAAGCTTTAGGCTGTTAAAGTCCAAAGTGCTTACAAGGACAAGTGGTTGTACACTTGTTTTGTTAAACTGTCATTGTGGAAACCAGTATCAAATTGCTTCTACTCAGCTTGGTGCAGTGGTTTACACTTAAAATACAAGAGAATGATCACTGTTTCAGAATCCAGAGGAAAGCAGCATACAAGCAGGCAGAACTGATGAAACCCAGAGCTTGCAAACTTCAATTTCTTTGCAGTAAGTTACTTCAGCTGAAGACATCAATAATAAAGTTGAGAGCAAATACAGGGGATGCCATAGCCGCTAAGAGCCCCCAGAACTTTGTAGAACAAGCAAGAGATTTGTTTTGCTAGCAGTTTAAAAAAAGGCATCTACAGTTTGTATCATATACAAACAGCCAAAAAAAGGGAAAAGAATGAGGCACCTAACAGCTTTCTACTAGACTTAAAACTAGCAAAGTATCTGCAGTCAGTGTTTCTGTTTCTCCTTACTAAAGGAAAGTACATTTCAAATGTAAATAATCAAGATACTACTACTAGCTGCTTCTTCCCCATCCCCAAAACAAATTTGTCTTCCAGAAAAAAGCTTAACCAGTATTACTCTGCCTAGTACTCAGTCCTGACAGTGAACTATCTTTAGACTTCATCTTACAGGCAGCCTTCCAAGCTGATTTAAACCCCTGAATTTGCATTTACATTCTCTGAACTCCTGCCAAATGCAGCATGCCTCTAGATTTAACTTTTCATGTCCAATTTTACCTTGGGACAGGTTCCTATTAGCTATAGCCCATATAACTAATATTGATATCAAAGGTTCTCTTCAAATTGACTCAGACAAAAAGGGGCACATTTCTCTGAAAAAAGGGGATGCCATGACATTGGACTACAGCATTTTAGCCACTAAAAGTAACCATTTCTTCTCTGAGCAGTCTGGAACATAGTTTGTGGAACCTTGTTTCTGATAGACCAAGGCTTTTGATGACAGCCAGTAAGAGCTTTGAAGCACAGGCCACAAGTCATTTTGCTTATGAAGATCTGAAGTTTCAGACCTCACTCAGACAGTTGGTCTTACCACAAAAATACGTAACCCATTTTCAAAGATAGCTATTTTACACCCTGCTGCCATCTGCAATAGGCTTTAGAAGGTGAAATTAACACTTCCATTGACACATCTGAGCTTGTGCTCCACAATGAAATATTTGGCTTCGTTGCTTTTAAAGTTATATTACTGCTTCAGGCTTAAAGTGCCATAGCAAAACTAAATGGATTCCAGATGCCTAAGAATTTAGCCAGTACCACTGCCACCAAGCATTAATAGAAAACTAAACTTTAAACATCTATTTTGGCAATACTATACAAGATTTTACAGAATGTAGTATGCTCTGAGATTAGTATTGTGTTAACACCCTTTGAAGAACTAGTTGTTTTGCATTTATTAGCAGCAGCCCAAAGCACTGTTTTTACACAATGAAGCTACAACAAAGCTCAGCTGCATACTTAGCAGGTCAGTTACGTGATTGTCAATGAGATTCACTTGCTGTTCTATTGATTTTAGCTTGTAAATATAGTCAGTAACAATTTTACTTCAAACTGATGTAATACAGATGCTGTCAGTGGACACAGAGGAATTATTCCCAGATAAAGTTGGTTATCTCTGTAAAACAATATTGCTGCAAGGTTCAGAGCTATCCAAAAAACATCTGTGTGTTTAACACATGTTGTTCAGGCTGTCAGTCTGATCTGTGGCTCGAAAAATTAGGAAAAATTGTGGTCATCTGAGCTTCTTGGGTAACACCTTCATTCAGAGCATTTTGCCATATCCATACCAAGATGGGTAACAAACTACTTCACTTAAACAGAAGCCAGCTACACAGGTAATTGCTGTAGGAGGCTCCCCTTATACCAGGATGGTTCTGAAGCTCCAGCTGAAGACACAGGACACCCACACTACACACCCATATGCAATTCTGCACTGTACAAATGCAGCTTTACAAGCCACCACGGTTCATTCCTACACTTAGGTGTGATTTTTAGATGTACCTAAGATGTGATCTAAAGCAGGCTGCCGTGGCAGCACATGAACTGGAAGAGCACTAAATGGAAAAACCTGGTGAAGAGCTTGTCAAATAAAAGCTTAGTGTGGTAGTTCAACTGTGTGGCAACAGAACTGGACAAAATATACCAATTAAAAGCTAATCCACCACAGCCAAAATTCTTTAATGAAAGAGGCACTTGAGACAGGTACTACAGACTGACTTAAACTGAGTACCTGGTTTCACAGCTAATCCACAAATGCAGCTGTTTACATCATTATTTATTCAGCTCAGACAACCACGAAGGCTTAACCAAGATGAGCCCACCAAGATTAATCCACATGCTACCATACAGGAAAAACATTTCCAACAGGATCAGCACTTACACAGCCACATCACAATTAGTGCTGGCACCAGGAAGGCGACAGCCACAGCTTGTGGGAAAGAACCTTCACTTAGACATGTTTGTAGAAGCTCATCCCCACTTTCAAGTTGTTTCTGGCGTATTAGTATTAAAAAGCTGAGGCCTAATTGCTTAATGAGAAGTAGTCTAGTTATCCATGATTTAGGAAATAAGTGAATGTCACACACGATGTCAGTTCTGTAAGAATAACAGCCCATACCACTGCTGATAGCTTGAAGATCTCCGTATCTTCATTCTAGCCAATTAGTCTAGCTTTATATATTCTACAGTATTTGAAAGAACCTGTTCAGTTTCTTAATCAGCAGCTTAAGACTACTTACAGACAGCAGATCAAGTCCATTTTCATCTAAGTTTTTGACATGTGTTCCAAGGCTGCTAGGTTTCCATTTGGGAAATGTGTTTTTATAGTCTTGCAAAGATTCCACTTCAGGCCATACCTCATTGTTGGGGGTCCCCAAAGCTCTATGCAAGCATAAGCAAAATAAACAATTTAGCCTGAGATCTGTAGGCACTACTACGGTTTTAAAAAGCACACAGCACTCTTCTGTACTGCTGCACAAGTAGCAAGGAAAGGTTCAGCCTGACATACCTGAAGATTCTGAAGAGCTGGTCAATCTCCGAGTCCCCATGGAAAAGTGGCTTCTTAGTTGCCAGCTCAGCAAATATGGTACCTATGCTCCATATATCTACAGGAGTAGAGTAACGAGCAGATCCTAGCAACACCTCTGGAGACCTGTACCACAGCGTCACTACCTATTGAAGAAATTTAATTTTTTTTAATAATTTTATAGAATCAGGTCCTCTGACTGCAAGCACAATGGCTCATTCGTTATTAAACAGCATTCACAGGTATTTTGGTTAAAATAGCCATTGCTAGAAGTTTTAATGAAAATACTATTTTCATACTTCATTTATAGAGAAATGTAACAAGCTCCATTGCAGCAGTTTCTACTGCAAGCAAAGCAGCTGTCCACACCACTTCCCAAAGAGCAGGAAGCCTTCAGCACCTAGCCACCAAAACCCTCCAACTTGAGTGCTTTGTGAAGCAAAAACACCCTTACACGACACTGCGCAACAACTTCTGGCCTCTGATTCACTGTCAAGGTAATAGTTGGATTTCTAAATGCTTTGGAACATTTGGAGTAAAACCAGTCAGGGAGATGGAAAGCCACTGACTAAAACTGAAATGAAACTTTGATACTGTTAG
Organism: Coracias cyanogaster; assembly: GCA_033124195.1. Classification (NCBI taxonomy): domain Eukaryota; kingdom Metazoa; phylum Chordata; class Aves; order Coraciiformes; family Coraciidae; genus Coracias; species Coracias cyanogaster. The sequence continues at coordinate 5,403 of JAVSBS010021455.1, forward strand.
TTTGTGGCTTCAAAGACTGACTTTTTTTGCTGTTTCATATTCATTTATTGCCAGGAAGCTAGTAAGCACTGTCCAAATAACCAAGAGGATGTTTCAACTCACTTCATGAGTGTATACGCGCACTGGAATTCCAAAGGCTCGAGCCAATCCAAAATCCGCCAGTTTAATCACTCCCTTGTCATCTATTAAGAGATTCTGAGGTTTTAAGTCTCTGTGCAGAACTCTTCTTGAATGGCAGAAGACAATACCTTGCAAGATTTGATACAAGTAACTCTAGAAAGAATGAAGTGGGAGAAAAAAAAATAGGCGTGACCTTTAGTAAAAGTTAGTGTTCTGCAACAAAGCTGTTCCCTTACACATTGGATCTCCATTTCAGATGGATCTGCATTGCAGATACTGAGCTAATATAAAGCCACACATCAATTCTTTACTTAAGCTTAGTTTAAGGCAGTTTAATTTCGGTAATTGAAACAATTTGAAGTGGCATTTGAGAGCAAAACTTCGTTATCTTATTATCCATGGCTGCTTCTTTAACCTTTCATTTCTCCTCAAGGAGTTAATTACATTGACAGCAAGAGCTGCTTACAGCTTTGTAGGTCATCTTTAGATTAATTTATCTCATATTAAGAAGTTGTCCTCATTACCTTAACACGCGAACGATCCAAATATTGGCCAGATGGAATAGTATCCAAGTATTTCTTGAGATCCATGGAAAGGAATTCAAATACGAGGTACAGTCTTGAATCCTGCATAAGAACGTCCTGAAGACTAAAAATGGAGTGTACAATCAACTTCATTGCAAAATGCATGGCCTCACAGTTACATTTTCTCTCTCAGCATGGATACAAGCTGACATTTCCAGGTTCCTATTGTAAAAGTCTTAAAAAGCTTTCAGTCCTCAAACATTAACAGACTTAACGAGTTATACTGCCATCTGGAAAATCAAGTCTGAAACTGTCAGACGGAGATAAAAACCTATATGCTTCCTCTTAAACTTAGGTTCCCTCGTACCTAGTGTTGGACACATAAGTCTAAGGAAAAGAAATGTTGCCTTTAAAAAAAAAGGCTGTGGGTGTTAATGCCCAGCTTCTGTTTGAAGCTGGCTTATTACAGCAGAGCCTGAACTAGGACAGTTTAAGGGAATATAATAGGAACCTAGTATACACAGCCAGATTTGCACAGGTTTTTAAGTATCTCCTTCATCCTTACTAGATTATAAGGGTTTCTAAACCCAAGCATACATAGAGACACTACATGGCTGGAACCTGGCCAGTTTTAAGGCACATTAAACTATTTTGCTGCATCAAAGAGCAAGTAAACATTTTGTGGGCAAAACAATAGCTGCAATCAGTTCTACATGTCAACTAGTCTCTGAGCTATGAGTGAAACTTCCATCAGATGTTGTGTTATGCTGTCATAGCTGGCACATGTAAATCTCTGCTGCAAAAGATTGATGACAGAGGCTCACGCAAGAACACTCAAGTCAAATGGTCTATTCCAAGGTGGCAAATAAAATTCTCAGACTGACTAAAGTAACAGCTTCAACCAGTTTTCATGAGGTGTGCAGTCTCCATTCTGACAATAACTGCTCTGAAGAAAACTTACATAAATCACAAAATCAACAAAAATCCATTAGATTCCTAGAATGGGAAGAGGCAGCATGAGGAAGTCTTAATTAGGTAGCATAAACACGGGATATATAGTTATTTGCTTCAAAGCAGACCTATATTAAGCGGAGTAGCTCTTGCCTCACTAGAACGATGGAAAAATAATTTATCTGAGGGATGTGGCGTTCTTCAAAGAGTTTAGCTAAATACCAGTATATGCATACCAGACTATATTGGGATGATGCAGCTCTTTTAGTAAAGAAATTTCTCGGATAGCAGTACTTGGAACACCTTCCTCCTCACTTTCTAGACGTATTTTCTTCATTGCAACCACTTGGCCTGTGATTTTATGCCGACCTTTATACACAACACCATAGGTACCTGAACAAAAAGACAGTGAAATGCATATAGGAGATACCAGCTTCAGGTACAGAGAAGTCATCGCAAGTAAGAACTGCTAACATAGGCAAGAATCCTTGCAATCAAGGATTTTAAGTATTTTGCTTTATTATGAACTACTACCTTTTGGCAATTTAACCATGCAATAGTTTTGTTTGCTTAACGCATACCACCCGTAAACAGTATCATCTGTTAGGACAGGGCACTTAGTAGCCTAAGTGTGAGACTTGAATATTTGGCAGCTATAGTTGTAAAAATCAGATTACTATCTGAGTTTCAGGTGGATTCACTTCCAGGCAAGATCTTAATCCTCAGTGCAGGAGAGAGGGTAGTGCTGTGGGTCCCAGGGGAAGCTAAAATTGAGCCAGTGGTAAATCTCAAATCAATAACCTCCCTTAATCATCAGCATTCACAGAAGTCAAACCAAGGCATCTTAAACTAGTTTCTTTCAAGAAGAAGATTCACGCATAAGTTAAAGCTTTGTTGTAAGATCCAAGCCCATACGTTTTGTGATTACCTCCGAGATCACCTTCTCAGAGTAGCGTACTGCAAATTCTCAAGTCCACATAAAGGTAAAGCATTGTAAAACACACTGACTTCTATATTTAACACAGGCAGGATTTCCAGTGAAAGGGGGTTGTGATTCAAGCAATCTTCTTAGTGCCTTATACTACATTAATTGTTAAAAAATTCACTTCTCCAGAGGTTTACATTCTGCCCTTTGCCTTGACAAGCACAGTGACTAGATGTCAACCAAGCAGAACAATCCACTACTCTGTACCAGCAGCTCTGAGCAAATTAAATATATCCAACAGTTGCTTCAGGAGCAACTGATAAACAAGTTCATACACAAAGGAATAGAGGAGCTTCCTTAATTAAAAGCTGGTTTCAGGCCTCAGAATATATTTTCTTTCCCCCTCTTGAAGGAAAATTACACCATTAGCCATCAATCTGAAGGCAGATGCTTCTCAACACTGATCAGTTGTTTCAAATGGACAGTATTATCTTCAAAAGATGGGCAGTCTGAAAACTTTTACATTTAGAGATGATTACTGCAGTAAACCACAGGCTTGTTTTCCAGGCTGCATCTCAGCAGTTCCTCTCGTAGCCAAAGTACACAGAGCTTCCATGATACTTGATAGCTCAAACTGTGGAGCACTACAGGGCTCACAGTTCTCCATACTTACCTTCCCCAATCTTCTCTATTTTCGTGTAATCGTCCATTGCTATGGTTATCCCTGAAATGAACCAGAAAAAAAACACATGAAGGTGAACAGTTGCTACCCTGAACACAGCCAAGTCACTGAAACTTTGCCAGGGCTTTAGAAACGAGGCTTGTCTGACATATTCAGGATGTAATGTGGAGCACTTGGCATTCTCCTCAACAAAACACAGGTTTCAATTCAGGGTTCTAACTACAAGACATCCCAAAGCATGAGCGGGCACTAACTCAAAAGCAAGAGGCGCTTTTGTGAGGAAAGCTCCTCCAAGTAACAGGAGGAGCACACTACTCGTTAGTTACTCATTTGCAGGAGCCCTGCTGTCTGAAATCAGAGTCTGGAGTTAGCAGACGGGAACAGCAGCCGCGTGTCCTTTGAGAAGCGCCCAGCAGGCTTCAGAGCTACAAACCTCAGCTGCGCTAGCAGGGAGCCGCTGGTGGGGCCGGCGCCTCGCCCCTTCCCCGCTGCTCCTGACCCCGCACCGCGCACAGCTGAGCTGCCGCGCCAGCCTCGGAAGCGTTACGAGGTAACGAGCGAGCCTGCAGCCACCGGCGGCTCGCCCCCAGCCCGCCAGCCGCGGGCCAGCTCCCGCCCCGCTGCGGGGCCCACCGAAGGCCGAAGCCCCGACCCCCCGCCCGGGGAGCTGGCGCCCTGCTCCCTTCCCTCCCTCGGCCTCAAGGGCGAGCTCGCCTGGATCAAGCGGGGCCGGGGCCCGCGGCGTGCCGCAGCACACCGCTCCGCCGGGCAGCAGGACCCGCTCTGCCGCCCGGCCACCGGAGACAGGGCTGCCTGCGGCACAGGCCAGGGAAACGGCCGGCCCCGCACCAGCCGCTCGCCGCGGCGGGCAGAGAAGAACAACGGCCCGCCGCGCCCGTTACGCGGCCGCTCACCTGAGACGCTGCTGCCGAGCCCGCTCCCCGCGGCGAGACCGGCCCCAGCTCCGCTCGGGGGCGGGCGCGGCGCATTCGAACTAAGCGCGCGCCGCCGCGCCCCACCAATGGCGCCGCGCCGAAGGGATTCAAAGCGGCCAATCAGAGCGCGCCGCTCGGGCGGCGCCAAAGCGAGGCCGAAAAGCGGCCTCTGCCTCCGCCCGTGGAAACCGGCGCGGCAAGCTGGAAATTATCTGGGTGTTTACTTGGTTTGAGGCCGGTGCGGGAGGCAGGAGTAGGCGCGGGCGGGTGGTGCCCGAATAGCCAGAGAAGAGGGCGGCGTGCGGGGGGCTGCGGTGCGCGAACTGGTTGCGGGTCCAGTAACACGCTATGCTGTTCGCGTGGTACGGGGAATACAATCGTATTTGGATCAAGCTGGGCTTGTGGCTGCAGCACTTCCTTCCATAGACTTGGACGCCAAAGCATAAACTCATTCATTCTGGCCGCAAGGATGCTGGTCGGTGATGGGCGGCTGTGACGTTTGGAGCTGGTTTGCAAGTACACACATTAATAGAAGGTCATTTGGTAACTTAATTCCCCACAGGCCAGGACGTGGGTCTGCAGGCAAATTAACATTGTCTATCGCTGCTCGCAGATTAAGGACATTTAGTCCCTCTGCTGTCACAGCTTCCGAAAGAGGGGTCGGGGTGTAGCTAGAGGGGCACCTGGGGACTGTGCGCGGGGGATGCTCTGGCAGCTGCAGCCTCGCTCCATAGGTACTCAGGGAAGCAGTAATGCCATACACTCACAGCGAAAAAATGCCTGGGAAAATGCTGTTCCCAAACCTTGCAAAATTGTTTCACCTAGAAACGTCAATGCTGAATAGCTTTGCAAAGCAAATGTGTTTCTGGTTTTGTAGGTTTTCCCCCTCCAGGATGGTTTCACTGTGGATTCTGTGAGGCTGCTGACCCTCTCGGAAACCCATTTCCCATCAGTGCTGACTGTCCTGGGCCAACGCGCTCCTGTGGAAGCCTACAGTCCCTGCAGGAGTGAGATCCAAGCAGCGCTCCGCATTGCTCAAGTAACTGCATTTTTCAATTACTCCATTGCACTGGTTTTACAACATCCTTGCCGGATGGCATTGCTGCTCCTCCTGAATGTAGGCAGGGCAGGCTGCTGTATAAAAACCCATGCAGCTTCTCCCCTAAAAGCAATCCTTCGGGAGGGCAATTCCAGCAGGCAGGACTGTTTATGAGGCACCTCCTTATTCTCTTCCCTAGCTGATGGCAAAGGCAAGAGGCAGCTCGTCCAGCTCCTCCCTCTCACACACATATGTTTGAGGGGGGAAAATCCTCCACTTTCCCTTCCCTCCTGGGGAATTTTTGCAGCATACAGCGCGCATGCTCAGAGGTTTCTGTTTACCTTGAATCATATATTCCCAGCACTTGCTGGAGATTTACCCGTCTAGAACAAGGCTTTCGTATCTCTGGGAAATCCTGGATGGAAATAAGGCCCTACATCTTGTGCAATTTATAGGAAAAGAGTCTGATGCGCTCTGCCCCGCGCAGCCACAGAAACTCTTCCCTATGTGTGTAATGAGTCCAGGACAGCCCCGGCTCAGTCACACACAGGGACCAGCTGCACAGCTTAGGCAAGGCGTGCGGGACACGGCTCTTGGGCCTGACTCTGCCCAGGCAGCACCATCAGGCCCTGCGTGCTCACCAGTTTTGGCAGGGATTGCTTTCTGCAGGACCAGAGCTACTGCTGCTGACTCTGCTGGACTGGTCTTTCCCAGAGGCCTTATGAAGGTGGCCAAAGTCAACCTTTTCCTTCACATAAGTAGAAAACATGTTTGGGAAACCCCAGACAGATGGTACCCTCAGGTAACTGGGGGTGGGGGGGGGATATTTCCTAGATGTGCTCATACAGCCCTTTCTGTTGGACACCAACTGTTCATCCTCAGTGCGCTCAATGAATTTTCAAATTCTTTGAGAATACGTCTTTTTCCATATATCCCATTGTCTCCTGCGTTTTGAGTGGTAAACACCAGGAGACCCCAGAAGGAAAGCTGGTCAAAGGAGCCTGGTAGCCTTACTTCTGTTTCACACGTGAGGAGACTGCTCCACAAGCCAGTGGAATACGACACCGCGATCTGTGCAAGGCCATGGTCCCCTCAGCTGGTGCCTGAGATGACAACTTTAGCCTTTTCTGATATCTCCAGAAAAACCTTGGGAGGTGGATGGCTTTGAGATGCTCCTGGCAGCAGAGGTTGCCTCACACTGAGTGCTCAGCGGCTGTGATGGTGGGTACTGACCAAAAGCAGCTTACCTGGATTTCAGCTGGTCCCAGTCACTTCCCAGCACGGTTGTGCTCAGCATAACTCCACGTACCCCGACAGAGATGCTGCGTGCTCCATTCCCGCACTCTCCACACGCTCTTTCTCTGTCCCTCTCTGAGTAACAGTAAGCTCTAGCTAGCTTGCTTATAAGGCAGAGTACATGTAAGTATGGAGCTGTCATGGTATTCATCTGTCAAATATCACTCTGACAGCTCTGCTTACTGAGCGTTTTCCTCCCTCTCACTGTTGTCTGTGTACCCTTAGGATATAAATCAGCCTCCTGACTGGATAGTGCTTACCTTGGGTTGATCCTTGCTTTAGATGTGGCATTAGCTAAAGATACTGCTTGAGACAAGTGATACATCTGCATTTGTATTGACTTTTGTGTTTGAGGGGATTTACTATTCTGCTTGCAGGAATAGTAGCAGTGAGCCTGCTGAGTCACAGGTGGACAGAGATGGATAGATGTGGGAATCCCTAGGACTGCCGTTCGCCTTTACTGCAAAACGGGATGGGTCCAAGTGCAAACTGAGGGGAAAACTCAAAATCAAACAGCAGAGGAATGTAGGTCTACCTTGACTGATCACCATTTTATGTACATAAATGAGCAAAGGGCATGTATGTTAAAACCTCTATGGCATCCGAATCTTCCACTTGTTTGAACTGCAATGCAATTTGTGCAAGGCATATAGGATCAGACCTACAATGCCCAGCTCAGATTATAGTATTACAATTGTATTTGTGGCTAAGAACTCAGTGTAATACTTAGAACAAGTGCTTCTATGCTGAGTAGAGGGCAGCTGCAAGAGTCAATATTTTCTTCTCTTTTGTCTATTAGTCATATTCTCCTCAGCAATGCTATCACTGTAAGGAGGAGAGAAAGTGTATTCTGTCCATTACATAATGATGTGATTAAAAAAAGCCAACTGGTTTGCAAATACCAGTGAGGATATCTAAAATAGGTTGTGTTCACTGTGCTCGGAAGCAGACTAGCACAAATATTTATTGTCTTCTTTAACTTTTATTTAAAAACAAAAGATTGTTTTGTTAGCGTGACAGTACAAAAGTACAGTAGGAGAGATTTAGTGGCATTTAGGAGAGCAAGATGGTATTAGAAGGGTGATATCTCTTTAATGCATAGTTCAGGTGATGCTTTTAACCTGTTAAATGCCTGTTGTTATGCAGGACAGTTCCCACTACCAAGAAACATGGTGAACTCTGCTGCTCTTACCCTGTATTATCATCTTGGCAGGATGCCAGAAAGCAAAAAGCTCCTGAGAACTGTTTGAAAATAAAGCAAAGGGATGGAAGCTGCTAAGAAAAAAGAATTAAATCGTCACTGTCTCCTGAAAGCATGAATATTTTAAATGCATTTAAAGTACTTGAATTTAGATTCAAATTATTTATCATTTTTTGTAGCATGGTGTGTAGCACACACTAAGCCGCTGTACCTAAAAATCCCAAACACTGATGTGATTACAATAATGAAAATACCATAAACCATCCTTTCGTTTCAAGTAATGAAATTTTAGAGAGAAGAAAATGTCAGTGTGGTGGTTATTTGCGGACTTGTCTTCCTGGAGGAAACCTTGGCTGAATTTGAAATCAGTGGGAGTTTTACCATGAACTCTGCAGCAAGCACACGAAGAGGAGCAAGAGAAGAGTGTGGTGGGAAGGAGCAGAGGGATGTGCAGAGTCCCCAGTGAGTGCTTTGGGCTTGGGCTCCAGAAGCTGAAACCTGTGCGATCCCTGGATGCAAAGTCTGGAACCTTCCCTCAGCTCTGGCTTTGCCGAACTCCTGTCCCACAGTAGGGAATGCTTCACTGTCACTGGAGCTCTTCCTTTGTCACAGGACACAAGGCTGGCTACATACAAATCTCTAGAGAAATACCCGCACACACCCAAGCTGCATTTTATTTTAATAATTGTAATTGAAGGTGAAAGTTGAATAGGATACATGTGCCAAGCTGGGGGTAAAAAAAAAAAAAAAAAGGAAAAAAGAAAAAGAAACCCTCTGCTTTTGTTTCTCTAGGGCATCTGGGCAAAAATCCAGGCTCTACTGAAGTCATTGGCAAGCTCCCATTAACTCCAGTTGGGCAAAGCTTTCACTCCTGACCCTGTAAAAAGAACCTGAGGAAAGGTGGCTGCCTCTTGATCTTCGTTTTTGCATCTCCTACAGCTTACAAGCCAAGAGGAAAAATGGCAGGACCCAATAACCTGCAGCCAAACCAGGCAACCTGAAGCCCTATCCCTTAGGCTTTGTCCCGATGTAAGGCCCTGTCACTACAGCCACAGCAATACACGTCTTCCTCAGGTGGAGACTATGACACTGGCTAAAAATCTGTTTGCTGGCATAGCTGTTTCATTTCAACAAATAATACTCTTTCTTTCCAATTACCTCAGGTTTTCTCCATGCTCCTTATCTGTTTATCCTTTTCCATCTTTTGACAACCACCTGCTACTCTGCTCCATCAGATCCAGTGCAAGAGTGCATTTAAATTCCAAACCTCGGCTGGGGAAGCCTGACCTGAAATCTGGAGTAAGGGAAGTGAATGTTTCCTCCCCTCTGGGTATCATTCTGGCTGCCAAAGAAGGTTTGCTCTTCCAGGTGAGAGTGTAGATGAGACAAGTGAGGTATGTCAGCCCCTGGAAATGGGCTCTGGGTTTACACGGACACATCATGTGTGAATTTGTTTAAAATTTCCTCCTCCTATCAGTTGTGAGAGTAGAACTACAAAACACTTTTCGCTTCAGATAAAAATGATTTTTGTCCCCCCTAAGGTGGTGTTTTCTTTTTAATCTGCAAGTTCCATTTAAGCCTTTATAACTTTCCTCCCCAAAGAGAGACGGAAGGAGGCACGAAGTGATGGTGTGGTACGTGAGTCATACAAAAATAGTGTGTGACCCACACAGAACTGATAATTGCCACCCCCAGCCAGGGTACCGCTCATCGGGGACGTGACCAACACTGGCTTCACCCTCTCTTTTTAGCCAACATGCAGGTTGTGATCCCTTTTTTCCCATCTCCTGGTTCTCCGAGTGGGCTGAGGAAATGAGTCACATCTGAAATAGGACAGACAAGGACATTTTGGGGAGTTAATTTCTCTGTAGGAGACACTGCCGAGGTCTTTGGTTAAATATTTTTATTTGGCTCTCCATAGAAAGCAGGAAGTATGCACTTCAGAGAGAGAGTGACAAGCAATTAGTTACACAGTATCACAAAGATTTATAAACACCTATGGTCAGTTTACACAGCTGGGGATCCACTTTGTAAATTGCACCTATAGTACTAAGGCCCTTGGTAGCCAGTAAGAACGGGATTAAGCTGTTATCAGCAATATTTTTAGGTAAATTGGCGTTTAATAGTATTTGTTGTGTTTAATCAGCGCTAACTGGTAAATCAAGTTCTAATGAAAACAGGAAAACAGGTGGTGTACCAAAAGAGGCTTTTAAGAGCGGAGGAAAAGTGCAATGATGGAATAAAGTCGTTTAAGTAAAAACTAAGATAGTCTTAATTGCATTTAAAATACTTCCACCATTTCAAGACTTGAGCTAAAACACTTAATAAGCTCAAGTGAAATATTTTGAAGTCCTAAGCAGAGGCAGAACTCTTGGTCTGACGAAGACGGCAGCTCGCGTGAGGTCTGTGCAGCCCCCAGCTTGGTCTGGGGGGACACTCCGGGCCGGCTCCCCCCGGCTCAGCCGCCAGCTCTCCCGTCGCTTTCCCCGTGTGAGCCACGGTCAGCTGGCGCTGCAGTGAATACGCTACACCTGGAGTGCTCCGGACGGAAAACCAACGGCAGCCCTTGAACTGAGGTAAGGAATGCTTGAACGCCCAGCTAGAGGATTTGACCGGCTTTAAAATGGAGTTTAACGAGCATCAGCTGGGCTCCCAAGCGGCCCGCCCCAGGGTGACCCGCGGCAGAGCGGAGCAGCCGCCCCCCGGCCTGCCCTCGGGGCCGGGGGCTGCCGTCTTCAGGTGAGCCGCGGTGCGGCTGCGGGCCCGGGGGGCTCCGGCGGGGCGCAGGTGCTCCCGGCCCTTCGGAGCCCTCCCGCTTTTCCGGCAGGGCAGAGCTGGGGGCGCTCCCCTCGCCGCAAAGCACCGGGTGGCGGACGCTGAGGAGGACGGGCAGCCCCACGGCCGCCCCCGCCAGGCCGCGCCTCGCTGCCCAGCGGCGGGGCGGGACAGGGCGGCGGCGGCGGCCCCCGGGAGCCCGGCGTGCCCGCCCCTCCCCTGCCTGCCGCGGGAGGAGAGGCAGCGGCGGGGCACGGCTCCACCTGAGGGGGCGGCGGCGGCGAGGGGCCGGAGTCCGTCCCGGGCGAGCAGCGGGAGCCAGGTGTCGTCGGCGAACCCGTCGGCGGCGGTGTCCCAGCGCACCGTCAGCTCGGTACCGTCCGCGGACACCTCCGATGAGTAGCCGGTGTAGGCGGTCGGCCCCGCCATCGGGTGCAGATCGAGCACCGCGGCGAGGCCGACGAGGCTGTGCATCGCCGCGATGAGCTGCGGCATCTCGGTCATCTGGACGCGGGTGGCCAGCAGCCAGCCGCCGACGCCGCCCAGCGCGGTCTTCGAAATCGAGCGCTCGCCAGTCACCGGATCGGTAACGCAGGCGGCGGTCAGGGTCATCGCGCCGATCGCG
>JAVSBS010021456.1:3341-22522 GCA_033124195.1 Coracias cyanogaster
CCCCAGGTCCCTCAGCTGCTCCTCACCACACTCCTGCTCTAGACCCTTCCCCAGCTTTGTTGCCCTTCTCTGGACACACTCCAGCCCCTCAATGTCCTTCTTGGAGTGAGGGGCCCAAAACTGACCCCAGGATTCAAGGTTGGGCCTCCCCAGTGCCTGGTCCAGGGGGATGATCTCTGCCCTGGTCCTGCTGGCCACACTAGTGCGGATCCAAGCCAGGATCCTGGTGGCCTTCTTGGCCATGTGGGCACACACTGGCTCATCATCAGACCTACACCCCCAGGTCCTTTTCCCCCAGGCAGTTTCCAGATGCTCTCTCCAATCATCCCGAAGAGAGGGTTGAAAAGCTCTCCTCAACAGCCAGCAAGTTGTCCTCAGCCCCAGGTTAAACAGCAAGGCTGAGGAAACCAGCAGTGCCAGCAAGGTGCAAGGGAAGGTCTGGGCAATGGGAACCTTCACTCCTTCTGCCCACAGTGATGCTCAACTTTATGGAGATCTACCACCCGGCACAGAAGAGCATGGAGAAGGAGGTCACTCCAGGGAGAAGGAAGAAGAGCATCGCCCAAAACGCTGTGGCCAGTGAAGCTGAATTCAGATTCCTCTCAGTGCTGGTCCATCTGAGCTGCCTCCTTCTTCCCTCTTTCTTGCCCGAGGCTCTTACGGCTTTGAGCCTTTCGCTTTCATGTTGGAATGAAAATATCATGATGTACAAATTATTACTTTGTAATTAATTATGCAGAATAACTAAAGCGAACATGACTTCAGCATTATGACAGCTTTGAAATCTACCACTTTGTAAATTAATAAGTCATGAATCCAGCTTGCTGGGTATAGGTTTAAAATAAGAGGTTACCCAAACAAAAAGAAAGGCTTAATTTAGCCATGCTGGGGGAGAAGGAGCTTCAGTTTTCATTGGCGAGGAGAGAGGAAAAGGTACCTCTTTGTCTTCTTCCCTTTTCAACTCTATGAGAAATATTGGCGGGGATGAGATCATCCCACCCCACACAACTCCAGGACTGACTCAGATTTCCCCAGGCTTGGCAAGAACCTACGGCCTTGCTGCGATGCAGCCAAAGCAGAGAGGTACAGGCGAGGCAGCGTCTGTAAACATGATCTATTTAAACCAGGCAGCCAAATTCAGCAAAGATTCTGATGTCAATGATATTGTTTCCCCACCCTCGAAAGCTGCAGGAGGCACCTACTCCTCAGCCACCTCTGAGCAGCCAGAAAGCTCACGCTGGGCAGGGCTGGTTGACTGCTGCTCTTCCTTCTGCAATCCCAACCCTGCAATCCAGGCTTTGATGTTGCCATCTCAGTCCTGACCAATATTTTGAGCGGGCAAGGTACAAGGTTATAAAGGAAAGCATCCATCTTGGGCACTTAATGCTTCACCGCCATGCTCCTGCCACCCACCTCGGGGACATCTCTTCTTTGCTCCGAGGCTGGGAAGTCAGTCAGAGTCTTTGTTATTCCCGAGTTCTTTCTGGCTCTGCCTGCCTGGCAATCCCCAGGGCGGGGGGCACGGCACAGCCACCCCAGCAGCGAGCATCACCACGGGCAGGCTCAGCTCTGAAGTCTCTTTAGTCCCTCTATCCCTTCCCAAGAATGCTTCTGGAGACCAAAGGAGCATCATTATGCAAGCACCAAAATTTGGCATCACTCTGCAACACGTGGACCATATTTTGCCTCTCCCTCCTCATCCCACCCGACTGCCCACAGCCTTTGAGTGTCATTTAAATCCTTCCTGCTGACCTGGCAGGGCTGTGCCTGACCAGCAAAGCCTGGATCTACAACTGACACACGACCTTGGCAGTGCTGAGCAACAGTAATTAGAGCAATTAGTGACACATCCCTAGATGTCAGCCTGCTAGCCAAGGTTCTACCGAACACCTGTGGTGCAGGATGTCCTCGGTTAATGACCAGCAGCTCTGGGGTGAGTTTTTCCCAGCTCTTGCCACAGCAATAAATCATATTTCACAAGCACAAGCCAGAAAATGACTGGGACACGGCCCCAAAAAAAAGTAGCCCTGTCTTGCTCCATCTGCCAGAGGAACGGGATCCAGGAGCATTGGGCAGGATCAATAGAACTCCAGAGCTCACCAAGGTTTCTGCTGTGACCAGATCACACCATTCCAGAGGACAAGACAGGCTTCATCTCCATGCCTCCCCAACAGCCAGATCACTGCCAGCCTAAAATGCCATGAACATGTCCACAAACAATGGGAACAAACATTAGTTTCACTCCCAGAGACAGAACAACCATCCTTCTTTGGCACAGGGACACGTTCCCAGTAGTCAAAGGTTTAAAAAGAGGCCTCTCCACCCATATTTTCCCAATCATTTTTGTGTGTCAGGAACTGCAAAGTCAGCTCATTCTAGAAGGACAGAGGGGGAGAAAAAAAATCTTAGAGGAAAAAATAAATCCCACCCAAGAAACCTAGATATAACATGAAAAATAGCTGATGAGATATTTTGTAATAGCCAGCTCGGTTGGCTCCACGGTCTCAGCTGCTGACAAGGTGCTAAAGAGATGACGAGTGGCATCTCGGCACGTATTGCAGGCCAACAGGTTTCAATGGAAAGACAGCTGAGAGTTTTTTTACCCTTCTTCCCAAAATTTCCTGACGAAGAGTGACTGGGAAATAGATGTATAATCAGCCCATCACTAAGCACTGCTGCACTGGCCTCCAATTTGCTTGGTGGCTTCCGAGGACTGTCTCAAGGAACCCAAGCAAGCTGTAGACTGTGGATTTGGCAAAAAAACTCTTTATAACCTTACAAGAAATTACACGTGTGTGCTCCTTGGGATGGAAACAGCCTTGCAGCAACCACAGATAGGCCTCTTTCCTCCGGGTCACGGCACTTTTCTACCCAAGCAAGAAACCTGCGTTATTCTCCTGCTGGGCTTGATGCAGGACATGAAGACAAGCCTCCAGCAACCCCATGGTATGTCCCTGCACAGAAGGGCAAAGGCTGTCTGCAAATTCTTGGTTTCTGCACCAAGTCTGGATTTCGAGAGACTGACATTTCCCAAAAGGAGAGAGCAGCACTGCCCGCTAAAAAAGGCACAGCAGCAATAACCTTGTCATAACTGAGAAGGTGAAGGTGAAGCAACGTCAACCTGGGTCAAGACCTGCAGAAGAGCACAGGTCAAGCCCCAGCAGAGTCTTTGGTGGATATGCAGGCTGCCTGCTACCCTAGAAGCAGTTGAACCCCACTTTCAGGCAGCTATTGGGAGCACAACAATGTTTGTTTGATTAATTCATGGCTAAGCCTCTCTCATCCAGGTGGGGAAAGTCTGAGTGGCATTGGACAACAAGGCCAGCATCTCCTTTGGGCTGTACCATGCAAAGCAGTTGCCTCCACTACAGAGCCACGACCCACGAGCTGGCAGATTGCACTGAGATGAAGTGTGAGGGCGGGCGGCTGCCGCAGATCGGGGGGGATTTAAGGATTAGGGGGAGCGGATTGTCAGATTGGAGGAGGGATCAGTGTGAAGGCTGAGCGCGAGAGCAGATGTCCACGATTTCCCCCCACGCTGCTCATCCCCACCCCAACAAGCATTATCCACTCTCAGCATCAGAGATCTCCCGTCATCCTTTTTTTTTCCCCCTCCCCATTCGCCAGCCCAGCTCTACAGGAGCCAGCTGCTTTCCTCAAATCCACAGGCAAAAAGACTCAGCTAATGTGAGAGATTAAAGGTGTCTTTCTAGCTGCCTTGCCCGGTTTCTCTTCCTCTTCCTCGGTGACACCAGCTCCCTCCATCACTCCACCAAGATATGTCCTTATCCGTCTGCAGTGCAAGCAGCAAAAACCTCTCACCTGCACAGTCATCCTCCTCTTTCCTGGAGAACAGCTGGTCCTTAACATGGAAATATGGAAAAGAGGCCTCTCTTCTCCTGCTCTTAACCTTTCCACTCAAAAAACCCACAAGTTCCCTGTGGCCACCAACTTTTCAGCTGCCAGAACACCCCACGATCTTGGTGAGCTGCAGCGAGCACCCCAAGACCCACAGCGCTGGAATTAAAAGTGGATCCACAGCCCATTCACTCACTGCAACGTTGGCAGCAGATAATGAGTCCCCAGGGCCTCCTTTCTAGGAGGCTCCAACGGTTTCCTACCCAAAGCCCCACTTTAGCAGCTCGCACAGTTTGACCTCGCTCCCTCCTTGCTGAGCAAGCTGGTGCAGGCGTGGTTAATGAGCCAGCCTTTCGCAATGGGGCCTGGACCGGGGCTGAAAACAATCCAGAGGAGAGGGGCCATTTGTTGCTAGACCAGGTAGCTCCGAGGACGGGATGAGAAATGACTCGAGAGATGAGGAAATGGCACCAAAAATCATTGCTGAGCAGCAGCTATGTAGAAAACCAGTGTATGGGTACACCGGTGTCACAGGATGGTCCTTGCAAAGCGCAGCATCTCCACGACCAGGCAGATCCCTCCTGAACACCACGTCAAGAGCTTCAGACAGTGGTGACACACCAGCCGCTTACCGTGGCCACTTTCCCGAGGAGCCGGAGGGGATCCAGCGCTCGCCTCGCACCCTTGACAGCGAGGAAGAGAGGAACCGCTCGGCTCTATGTGAGGACAGGCCCTAGAGCGAAGTCACAGCAGCACATAAAGCAACCAGACACAAGTTACCGGCATCACACAGAGCAAATAAAATAGAATACAAACAACCAGGGTGGCTACCACCAGTTCCTGTGGCCGAGCAGGTCCCCCCCTGCTTGAGGATGACAATTTAAGGATGGGAGGAAGGCAGGGAAAATAAACTAACTCACTCCGCACACGCATTGCTTATACAGTAGACAAGATTTAATAGACAGAGCGTTCGGAGTCTTATCAGCACAACTCACGCTCAATAGTGCAAGGGAGGGCATCGTACATTAGCTTGCTTTGACCTGCAGGGCCCTCAGTGGGAATTTTCTCCACCACACTGACATTATGTTGTTGAGATGCTATGCACATCTCGCCTGCATGGAAACATGCTGACACTTTGGAGGCTTTTGAATACAGAGAAAGAGCGGCGAGTGGAAAAAAAAAAAAAAAAACACAACAAACAAGACGTCTGGGTTGAAATGTTTCTCTAATAGTTATAGATTTAATTCCATGGTCTGGAGGGAAGGGTGGGAGAATGAAATTTTTTTTCTGCCCATTTCCTTTTCAAAATATGGGAAAAAAAAAATCCAAAAGCACATTACTGTCCTGGTCTGCTTTGCTTTTCTTTAATTCTCCAGTTTTGCTGCAGCTTTCTCCTTCCCTCCCACCTCCATCGACAGATACAGGACCCAGGGAAGATCTAGCCAAAACTGTAGATGATTTAGTGTGGATAAGACACTCTTGCGTTCCCCTAAGAAGGAACAAATTAACATTATATCTCTCAACACACCAGATAAAACAAACAGGGAAATTATTTACCCAGCCATCCTGCTACTTCCAATCCTCCTGAAGAACTGGGTTATATCCAGACAGAGAATTTTACATGTTCCTTCAGCTGGAATTACTTTTGGCCCCTCAGATTTCACACTTTCCAGTTGTATTGCAACTTAGACACAACTCGGGGGATGCCAGCACTCAAATCCAGGAGGGGAGCAAGGCAAGGAGGACTAGCAGGAGGCTCTTGTGCTTATGTAGAGGAGGAAAAAGAATAGTCAGGAGTCATAAGATGGCCAGTCACGATGGGAATTTCATACTTAGCAAGGAGAAAACCAAGCCTTATACAGATAATACAAAACTAAACATGTTCCAAGGCCGGTGACTGAGCTGAGAACCTTGTGGGACACTGGCTGCAAAGTCTGCACAGGTTTAAGGAAGGACTGGATGTGCCAGGGAGGAGTAAAACCTTTGGGCTATTAGAGGGAAATACAGCCAGTCACCAAGCTCAGGGGGGGTTTTGTGCAGCTCCAGGCCTTCCTACAGCCAAATGAGACAGCCAAAGACCTGGTGCAATTTGCTCATGGTCCTTTAAACCAGAGACATGCCTGTGAGGTGCACAAGAATAACCCATTGCTCAGCAGCCCACGAGTGGACAGTGAAGAGTTGCCTGCTCAGTCTGTGAAAGGCTGCGTGAACCACCAGCGTAGCTGCAAAGTCCCCTGGGTTGGGGGAAGCCTGGTTTGGGATGCTGGGGCTGCAGGAGCACAGCGAGAAGGATTTACAGAGATGTCCAGGGACTGCTCCCAGCACATTTGTCAAGCAGGAGGACACCAAGCACAGCATGGTCCTGCCGGCTCTGTAAACAGAGGACGCAGCAGGCAGGTGCCTGGCACTACCGGGGGTTTGCAGCCAGCCCATAATTGCAAGCAGCCACCCGGGAGCAAAAGAGTGCCAGCTCTCCTGGATGGTAGTCTCGTTCCTCTTCGTCAGGTGCAAATGGGCTGCTCAACCTTTAAGCGCTTAATTAGTTCCCTTTTCATTTTTTAAAAGCAACGTTTGGGAGCCGCGTTCCCCTGGAATGGGGGAGCAGGGTGTGATGGATGGGCTGCAGCAGCCACCTCCTTCAGCCGGGAAGAGGTGGCATGCAGGAACCACGGGCATGCGGAGATGCCTTCTCCTTCCAAAGCTCTGCACTGGTGGCAAGTGCCCAAGCAACTGGACTACTTCCTAGAGCAAGCAACCGGTCCCGACCATCAGCACCCTGCTGCCCACGGCCAGTCCCACACACAGCACCCACATGGCATCTTTGCTTCCCAACCAAGCACATCATGGAGGTATCTGCTTTCTTCCCCAGCAGCACAGAATGCTGCAGAGGGTCCCAGACCTTCCTCCAGCCAAGCTTTCTGCTCCAGCCCTGGAGACACAGCTTTAGAAGAGCAACCTGCCCGTGCAAGCAAAGAGGATGGGAGCTAAGGAGACAAATCCGCTTCAGCTTGGGTCGTGGTAGGTTAGGGTCATAAAAAATACATATTTGAGAAGCCACCAACTGGATATGGAATTGATCTTCTGTGCTAGCTCCAAACAACCGGGGAACCCGCGCTGAACACCCGCAGATCGATACCGAGAGCCCTTGGTAGCTGCAGTGCTACCCTCCAGTCCTCAGCTGTTTTCTTGCCTGTTTAACTCCTCATAACTCCTTTCCAAGACAGCCACCCCCTCCCCTTTCTCCTCGTAGATAAAAACAATATGTGGCTTTTTTTTTTCTTTTAATTCCAGCGGGGTTCCAGCTAATAAAAAGATTTATAATTAAGCCAGTAGATTTCCTTTTGCTATGCTGTCCTGGATTATGAGAAAGTATATTTATATGCAATTATGAAATGAACAGTATTTCTTACCCAAGTGAAGCTTTAAAAGTCATTATGAATCCATTAACTCAGCAGACCTTACAAAAGGCCTTCTCTGCTCTGGATTTATTTTAATTTAAAGCAGATAGGAAACTTCCCCCCACCCTTCTCTGTTTTACAAACCCAGCTTTTCTGCAGCAGAAATGTGCAAAAATGAGCAAAGATGCATCAAGTTCAGCAGGAAGGGGCCAAACTCTTGGCAGGCGCAGCTCTGCCGGGCTCGACGCCGCTTCCACCGCTTCCAAACTCCCTGCCCTCTATTGCACCGTGACCCCAAACTTGCCACCTTCTCTTGAAACCTGGGAAGCGCGGAATATTCAGGGTCTTCCTCGACTGACCCCTCATTTGCCTAAACGCTGCCTCAGCATCACTGCCCTGCATCTTTTTGAAGCTCCTCTCTTTAATAAGGGAAGGAGTGCGCCGTTGCACACAATAACTCGCTGTTTCTTTTTTGCTTCTGCTGCAAAACCATCCCCTAAAGATCCCCATCGAGCATCACAGACCCAGTGGTTTGGGACGCTTCAGATGCTGCTGGATCCCCAACAGCAGAGAGGTTTCTCCCTCCTTGTCTTTCATGAGGTCCTCAAACAGCCCATCCATACAAGAAGGGGCTGTCTTTCGGGTTTTAAACAACAAGTCGTCAGGCAGAAAAATGGCAGCCACCCTGCAAAATATGCTCCTGCTCCAGCCATCTTTCACCATTCCTTATCTACACGCGGGATGAGGATGGCTCATTTTACTCTCCTGAAGAGGAAATCCATCTTCAAGTCACAAAAAGAGGCTGTTACAATGGCCTTTTCATTAACGCGGTGGCAATAAAGCACAGCAGCATCCCCTGGCTGTCATACGAAAAGGAGCTGGGAGGAATATGAAGAGGGAATTTGCTGGTAAGCGGGGGTGGGGAGGAGGGCAGCCCCCAGCCCACCACCCAAACCCCAGATGGAGATGGCCACCGGTCCCTCACACACCACTGATTTTCCCCCCAACTCCTACTCATTTGAAGAGAAGTTTATTTTTTAAGACTTTGAGCATTCATTGGGAACTACACCCAAAGACCCCCAAGTTCTATGGAGGGCACAACTATCAACACTCCCCTTGGTGCTGCAGAAGATCTTCCAAGCTGGGCACTTCACTGGGTACCTCCATCATCTCCAGCATCCACAGGCACCCACCTCTCCCTGCTGTCCACTCCAATCACAATGGGGCTGTGAGTGCTTCCAGTCCCTAGACAAATTAAATCTCCCTGACAGTCTCGATCTGCCTCTAGTTCTCCGTGACGCTTTCACTTCCAGTTGGCTCCGTCAGCGACAAACCTGCTTTGACACCTTCGCTGTTTCTCAGTCTCATTTCCCCCCGTGCCATCCGCTTCTCCCTGTCTCTTTGTCGTGCACGACGCGATTTTTGCACTGACAAACCCATTTTGATCTCCTCCTCCCGCGCTCCCCCCTCCCAATGATTCTCCATCTCCACGGTTCTTTCAGATCCTACACAACTGCTTTATTAAATAAGAATAAAAACATAACCCAGGTCCAGGGGGTTCGCGGCAAACCCACTGCTCTGGATTCAATTCCAGGGATGCAGTCACTGTTAGTTTCTTGCCCCTTTGCCCCACAACACTTGTTTTCTCAGCTGTGTATTTTTTTTTCTTTTTTTTTTCCAATTCAGCTTAAGCAAAATTCACCGTGTGTCTCGCACCGTGAGGAACAGGGCCCTGGGCTCTCGCTACCATTTTAATCCCTGTTCGCAATTTCGAGCGGCTTTGGCTAAGGGTGAAAGGTTCTGTGTTTCATTACGAAGCCTCACAGGGACCTCTGCTAACCTGCACTGTCTTGACACAGTACAGCAGCTGCACTTAGAAAATAAAAAAACTTCCCTATCTGCCAGAGATTACGGGCTCCAGCAGCTATTCCCCCCCGTTAGCTGCAAGGAATAGCAATAAGTCCTTAACGAACTTGAAAGAGCAACCACACTTACAGGCATTCTGCCCACAGTTCCTCTCAACCAGCTCCCAGCTCTTCAGGTCTGGTTTGCATCCCACCGACCCCCACCACGATGCATTTCCAGACACATCAAATAATGATCCAGGGGAAGAGATTCTCGCACCTACTTTTTTTTTTTTTTGCCTCCCTCCTGAAGCTCTTGGAGCACTTCAAAGGGCCGTGAGCTTTACTATGCCCATGCTGCCAAAGGAGAGAGCTCAATGCAGAAGGCAAAGGCTGGTGGAAAACTTCAGGCCTCAGGCAGGTGGGTGGCCAACCAGACCTCACTGCTTCCAGCAATCAATGTGGCTTTGATCTTCATGCCTACCTGAGGAAAATCCTTTCCCTCCCCCTACCCTTCTGCATGCGTCTCTGCCTACAGAAGCACACAACCTTCCTCTGATGCAGAAAACCACAACGTGCTCAGAGCATGAGTTCGTATTTAACAAAACAACCCACCGTTGTAGAAATTCCCCTCTTTTTACTGAAGTTGATCTCTTCAGAGGTGACTTGGGCACCTGTTTAACAACAGAACCCAGCGTCTCCACGCCTATAAACCTGTCTGGGAGCCGTCGGTGGTGCAGACACGCTCCCGCCTCGGAACGCTCTCCCTTGCAGTTGGCTGCTCACAAAACACGAGCCCGGGCTGTTCCAAACACAAGTGGGAGGTCAAGTAGCTAAAAGCTCCAAATTTGACTCTTCCTATCCCATTCACAAGGCTTCAGAGGAGAACACCAGCTTGGAAATGATGCCATTAGCGACAGCAACGGGCTGTTAGCCCTGGGAAAATGTTGGTTTCCTCTTGTCACACCACTGGATTTGTCAAGGAGGGGAGACAGGCCCCTTCTGTTGCTGGGGTTTATGCAAAGGGTTCAACCACCGCACACTGAGGGGTGGGATGGCTGGAGACAGAACTAGAACCATCCCTGGATGTATTTAAAAGCCGTCTAGATATGGTGCTCAATTATATGGTGTAGTAGTGGGCCTGGTAGGGTTAAGTCATGGTTGGACTTAGAATCATAGAATTATTAAGATTGAAAAGGACCTCTAAGATCACCGGCTCCAACCATCACCCCAATATACTGTGACCACTAGACCATGTCCTGAAATACCACATCTACAGGTTTTTTGGACACCTTCAGGGATGGTGACCCCACCATCTCCCTGGGCAGCCTGTTTCAATGCTTAATCACTCTTTCAGTAAAGAAATTCTTCGTAATATCCAATCCGAACTTCCCCTGGCCCAACTTAAGGCCATTTCCTCTTGACTTCATCTTAAAGGTTTCTTCCAATCAGAGCAATTCTGTGAGATGTGGAAGAGCTTCAGGAGCAGCAGCTGTTACCCCAGCATCAGCTGCAGCCAGTTGCTGTTTCAAGTGACCAGCAGGAACCAGACCAAAAAGTCTGGTTCTGGGGCACAGGAGAGTGGCTGACAAGTCCTTGAACATCTCTGGGTTGGAGAGTTGTGCCTGGCCAATGGCTCACAGCCTCCCCCAGCCCTAGGGGTACCCATTCAACTCCTTAAACAGCTACATTACTTCAGAATCTTGGTGGTCCACCTCTTTTTCACCCTATGCATGCACAGAAGACGAGTTCAAACCTCTCAGCCTAAAGCTTGACATCAAAATGTGGTTGGTGCCGGGGTAGATGCCTCCAGAGGAGATTTAAAAGCCTCGGTTTGTGTTTCCTAAGCACTCCCCGCTGCACCCTGTGAGGTTTCCTCCACGGATTCTCCTGGGTAGGCGATGGTGAGAACCCAGGAGGCAGAAAGCGCATCTTTAAATTTTCCCCAAGCTGTCTCTTGGACAGACAATCCTGTTAAGTGAAGCGTAGGAACCTGGAGCTGTGTAAAAGCAACAAGGTGAATCTCCTTAGCGCAGAAGCCTGACAGACAAGTGCAAAAGGCTAGATTTAACTCCCGTGTAACACAACAGACCGCAACGCGTTACCGGAGGGTGAAACGCAACCCCGTTTTGCAACCCACTGCACACAACCAGGTGATCTCCCAGCTGCCCATGGAGATTTCATTTAGATTCCCCACAGCCCCCCCGCCCCTTGAAATAGAGCAACTTCATTTCTAGATAACACAGTAAAATGAGGCAGATCTTAAGCAAGGTGCTCAAGGTCACGTCAGGAATTAATTGCAGAGCAAGAAGCAAACCTGGATGAAACCACAAAGCGTACTTAGCCCCAAAGCCACTATTTATAAGACACACCATTTATCACCATCTATCAAATTAGGCAGAGTACCATAAACGCAAGCTTCTGGAACATTTTTTAAGATGGCAGACGAGGAAATGCCGTTTCCGAGCTCCTGAGAGCATCTCGCGGAGAAAGATACTGGTATAATAAACCAAACTATTTTAAAAAGCACCTCATCTAGTATTTATCTACTGCTCGACAGTCTTCCTAAATCTAAAGCACAACATGTTGGTAATGGGTATCTTAGACACATAATTTAAAGTGTTACTGAAACTTCTTACACGGCAGAAGATCAGCTGCTGAGATCAAAGGCTGATGCATCCAGTGACTCTGTCGGTGACAAAAGAGAGAGGTTTCTAACAGTGAATTACAGTGTTAAACAAATTGAGCTCGTCTCCCCTAAGAACGCTTCCCTTCGTACTTAAGAGTGTGTTTGTTCTATATAGGCTACTTGCAGAAAAATAACAGGCTGGCTGTGAAGTGACTCATCTTAAGGAAGCACCACTGCGCTGAGAGCCAAGGAGGAGGAGAAATACACCCCCAAAAACCACAACATTAGGGAGGCCCCATAAAGTTGTCGTAAACCAGAGTTAACCATGTCCAGGTAGCAGAGAAAATAATTTAAGCTGTCTTTGCCTGGCCTCTCTAAAAGCATCACCTGCAAGTATCTGAAGGGGCCCTACAAGAAGGCTGGGGAGGGACTTTTCACAAAGGCCTGAAGTGATGGTATGAGGCGTAATGGGTTCAAACTGCAAGAGGGGAGATTTAGATTGGAAATTAGAAAGAAATTCTTTATCCTGAGGGTGGTGAGACCCTGGCCCAGGTTGCCCAGGGAAGCTGTGGATGCTCCATCCCTGGAGGTGTTCAAGATCAGGTTAGGTGGGGTTTGGAGCAACCTGGTCTAGTGGGAGGTGTCCCTGCCCTGGCAGGGGGCTTGGAACTAGATTACCTTTGATGTCCCTTCCAACCCAAACCATTCTATGATTCTGTGAGGTATCAGTTGAAGCATGACCACACCCCTCAAGGTACACAGGAAAAACCAAAGGAAATAAGTGCAGGAGATGGCTACGCCATGTGGGAACCAGTAGAAAGGCCCCATCTTCAGCCATGCGGCAGTTCAGGCAATAATAATGTTCTCCATGTAGGTAACTTGAAAAGAAAGCTTTCCAGCGTGGGACACTGCCAGCAGCCTCCCAGTCCTTCTACAAAGCTCACAGAAGCCATGGCTGGGGCTAACCCTTGCTGGTTGGAGCCTCCTGGCCTCCAGGTCTTCATAAATAAATAAAAATCACCTCTCCCAAGCAGGGAGCATGGGAAGGACAAGGCAGGATAGACAGGAGCATCCCCTACCACAGAGCTGCCTTCCCTGGCTCGCTAATGACTGGAAGTACCTGGAGCCAGCTCCTTTGCTCCCACCCCCACCACAGATGGCATTCCTCCTGGTGCCTTCTAGCCAAGTCTGTTTAAACAACACAAGCTGTGTTTTTGTTGCAGGTTGCACATCGTTTGGGAATTGCTTTTTCTTCCTTCCCCTCCCAGCTCCAAGTGTTTCATTGTTTGGCTTTTCTGAACCACAGGCGTATTTGCATTAACAATACCAGGAATTCTTTGCTGGGTTTTCTCTGCCAGAATATCAAACGCACGGGGCTACACATCCACGCTTCCCACCTACGTGGGTGCTTGAATTCTTCCTATCAGGAGCAAGGAAGGGCTTGGTTTCATTTGTTTTCTTTGCAGGATCACAAAGCAATTCAGAGGTGTTCTCTGCAGGCAAGAAATACCTTCAAAACATGCTAAACAACCAGCAAAACAATGTTGTCTTGTCTTTTGAAGGGGGGTCCATGCAAACAGCAGGTAGCAGAGGGAATCCTGCACACCACCACTGCAGCAGGTGACCGAGGTAAAGACTCACCCAAGAGATGAAGGTAAAAATCTTTCTCCATCCCCAAGATACTCGCAGGGTTATTTTTCCACCTTTAGCTGGTATGGGCAGAGGCTGGAGTCAGCCAACAGCTTTACTCGCAGGGTGGTGGGAAGACAGTCAGGGAGGAAAGGCTCCTAAACAAGCTCCTGACATTGCCAAAGGCTGGAGGAGGGAAACAAAACCATCCTGCTCTGCTGGTCGCAGACCTCAACATTCCCAAACTCAATGCAAGGCAAGGTCACGGACTGCCCCATGCTGCTCAAGTCCTCCATCCCCATCACTGCTTTCACTTCATTTACTACTGGAAGTTGCTCTTGTTCTTCCTCCGGCTCTCCTCTGTCTCTGTCCCTCCCTCCCAGTGCCCATCTCCATGGCTCTGTCAATTCGGGTCCCCCAGCCCGTTCATCCCCCTCCTATAGCTATATCTTTCTCGTCAGGTTAGCGTTGCTAATGTCAGAATCATTCCATCTGACAAAGTCTCCGCTTGTCCGCGTCTCCCTTGTCTCCTTGAATCTCTGTCAAGGCCTTTTCCACATGTCTAAGCATTTTCATGACATATGGTGCTCGGACTTGGGGGAGGGCACATCGCTCCAACAGGAGGAAGCTGGAAAAGCATTATGGTTACTAACCCGGCAACATGCTAAGTAAGGGCTTCGGCAAAGACATCACCTCCAATCCAGGAAGCTTCTCCTTCCCAGTGCCGTAGACATAAGTCTACTTTACTCAAAGCATGGTCTTAGCAGATCCCAAAGCTTCCAGACAGCTAAGAAGCCCCCGAAGTCCATTTAAGACATGGTATTCAGTAGAATCCTAGAGGATTTCTCCTTAAGTAATTGCATTTTGCCTTCTTATAATCCTCCTGGGTTTTAATTCTTCTCCACCTGTCATAAGCTGGTGAGAGCAGCAGCAGGGTGCTCGAATGACAGCTGCCGTGCTCCATGTGAACCAACAAAGCCAGCTTGACTTAAAGGTGGTTCAAGTATGAAAGACATCAGGACAACAAAAAGGAAAAGAAAAAGAGAATGGACCTACATCCAAATTACTCCAGCAGACACCCAGACTGCCTGCTCCAGGACAGAGGTGACACACCAGCTTTTGAAAACCTTCCCCTCTTTAGGAGCTCTAATCCTATTGCAAGGCAGATGAACTTCAGCTCTTCAGTGCGTTGGCAAATCCCATCCTCGGTAGGTTAACAAGAAAGCCAGCAGAAGCCCAGATCCTTCCTGGCATCCCATTTTGGGCAGAAGTACCAAGAACTTGCATGCCCTCAAAACTACTGCTGCCCAAGAAGAAGATGAAGATGGGACATCTTGCATATAGAGATGGATTCTGCTTTTTCAGTTTTATTCAGTGACTCTGCAGCATATGTTGTTTATTCTCCATCCCTGGCATGTTCTTGGGGCTTGGGGAAGCTTTGCAAGACTCTCCATCTCCACCAGCTGTGAACATAGTCCACATGGTCCACAGTGTGGCTTTCACATGTATGAAACTCTATTAGAGGGAAGCAAAGGTAGACAGGCACAGGAGCACGAGTCAAGGGCCAAAAGAATGACTGTGGGCACCAAGGGTTGACTGGTGAGGAAGACAAGTAGGTGTCTTCTGCAAACTGAGCTTTTGATCCACAACAGAACCTTGAATGAAGTCACCACTATTAAGGGCCACAAGAAAGCACATTGGCTTCTAAATTAGAAACCAGACCCCAAAGTTACAAGCAAGATGCTTGTGCTGCTTTGTCCTTTGTTCTCTGTGACAAGGATGTATTAAAAGCAGAGAAGTCAAGAAGGTAAGCCAGACTAAACTCTCGCTTGTCAGGTGACAGGGGAGAAGGATGAGGGCATGCTCCAGGAATTTATCAAGGAAATCTGTTGAGCTGGGCAACTTTGTTTGTTTTAGGAAAGATGCTGAAGATAAAGCAGCCTCCCACTCAAACCTGCCCGCTGATCAAGGAAATAAAGCAGAAGTAACACCCAGCCTTGCCTAGTATCTGATTTACCACATCTACCAAGGCTGGGAAGCTGGAGGATCACGGCCAGAGCTTTGTCCTCCACGCCTCCAGCAGTCAGGCTGGAAATGGCTGCAGCTTGTGCTGTTAAAAGCAAGACCCAGAGCTTTCCAAATGCTCTTAATACAGCTATCTGCCTGCCCTCCTCCTGGGGGGAGGAGGGGGGGGCGTTTTCAGAGTGCTCAGTGCTGAGCAAAGTTTGTTTGAACTAGGCTTAAATCAACAGCAGCAAGAGCAGCACTAAGCCAACCTCAAGCACTTGTGAAAACACTCCGCTTTAAATAGTGACTCTTCAAGCTTTAACGTCACGTAAAGCTCAAGAAGATTTTATGGGCCACTGAGAGCATCTAAAACCTTGGCATCCCATTTGCAATCCAAACAGCTTTGCACCAGCAGGACTAAAGTAGCTTTTAAGCAGGGGTGCGATGGCCCCCAGAAGCAGGGCAAGAGCTGGCAGCGCTTCCAACAAGGAGCCCTACAACAGCCCCAACCCATGCAGCTCTCCAGCAAAGCAAGCTGGAAATCACCCCACACCACCCCCTGAACCGGTACTTTGGCTTGGACAGAAGCCCGTGGCTTTCCAGCCATAGGACAGCTTCTCACCTGGGTGCAGAAGTCCTCCTTAAGCACCTCCTTTCTCAGCAGCCCACCTGGCTGCTCTTCAGGGCTGTCACTGGCAGGGTCAAGATGCTGCGCTGTCTTGGTCCAAGCAGGCACTTTGCATGCTCAAAATTTATTAAAGTCAAACACTCCTCAGATTTTTTACACATGAAAAAGCAGATGAACGTGAGACCGGGTGGTTCAAGGCAGTGCAGGCAGAGGTTTTTTAATGAAGGTGTGTTTACTCAGTGGAGCTGAAGGGCTGCTTCTTCACAGCAGGTCAGGGGCTGCTATGCAAATAATAATAAATACTTTGCACTTTTCAAGCACACTTTACCCAAGTGCTCTGCAAGCACCAACTGCACTAAGCCTCGCAATGTCTGGAAGGAACAAGGCAGAAAACAGGCACAGACACTGAGCCCAAGACAGAAATACAGCAGCCTCTTGGGTGGAAAGCACAGACGCTTGATAGTACCAACAGCTCTCCCGACTCCCCCGTGGAAGAGCTCTTCCATCGCTAACCTCACATTCATGTGGCTGGCAGCTTTCTAGAAACAGCAGCTCGGTATCAATTCAGAAAACAGAGTCATATGTGGTTCATTACTCCCAACAGATTTCATAAGGGATCCTGCCTGATGCCTCAGCTGCTTCTAAGCCAACTAACCCTGGAAGATCTGGCACCGATAGAAAATAGTAAAGCTTCTTATGAAGCTTCTCATATAGAACAAAAGCCACCATGGGGACAAGTTCATCAAGCCTAGAGAGATTCATGCAGCATGAACTGGCTTTCCAGGAGGTCTTCTCTGGCTGGAAAGGAAGGTGCTGGGAAGCAAAGCATGCAAAGGGGACAAGGATGGTTGGAGCTGTTGGTCAATTCAATGGCTTTAAAAAACCAGAGGCAGCTGAGAACCACTCCACGCATTGCAAAGAGGAACAGCTTCTGCCCTTCTGTGAGACAACAAAATGCAGCCATACTAAAGGACCTTTCCCTTCAACCAAACCAAGTCTCATCTCTGGAGGGAGAGGTTATATTTGAAATAGAGACACAAAACCCTACGGTTGACTATGGAAGTGGCAACTCGCAGATAGTACCTGTGGGGAGCTGAGGTTTGTATCTCAAAGAGCAGTCGGAGCCCCAAGCTGCCTGCTGGAGCCAGCATTGCTGTGCTTCTAAGATACCAACTTATTTTGAAATCAATACCAAGATTTATTGATCCAGGAAGGAAATACCAACTGACGAACGAGCCTAGTCAATAGCAATCCCAATGGGTAATAAGTTTTAATGGCGACCAGAAAAAAATCTCCCATCTGAATTTTGTTCTGGGGCAAAATTCAGCACATGGTGATTAATACAGTTCAGGAGCAAGGCAGGGACTCCTCGCTGTTATGTTGATATTCACACTGCCCATCTCAGATGCCAAGGTCTGGAACAGCACATCACCGCTGAGTGAATGAAAAGAGAAAGCCTATTAGCTCTTAACGCTGATCTGTCTGGCAGAGGCCAAGCTGCTAATACAGAGCACCTCGAAAATCATAGTAAGAAATTCAACCTGCACAGTCAAGGCCAGATTCAGGCACGTAACTCGGTGATGGCAGGAGCTCAAGCACTCAAAATGTCTTTTGAAACCACAGTGAAATTACGCTGTCCATCCTTCTTGGAAATGGACTCCATTGAATATCAAGGCCCTGAAAGACAAGACAAAACAAAAAAAAAACCAAACCCAAACAAACCAGCTCTGCTTGGCTGGGGCTGGGAGAGCTGGTTGCAGCAATTCCCCTTTTTCAGCAAAATCTTTGTGTCAAAAAAAAAAACCCCACCCCATAAAAAAGTAGTTTAAGTTACCAGAAAGTCATCCTCAATATCGGGCTAAGGAGAGATTCAACACCACATCTCTAAGGCTGAGAAGCCAATGCCTTAACTCCAATATTGTGGCAGCAGCAAGAATCCCACCTTCCACCACATTCGCTGCTCCAGGAAGGCCGCAAAGGTTCCTCAGGTGCTGCAGACCCACACAAAGCTCCAAAGCCTGGTGGGACCAAGATGTGGAAACACCATCCTACAGCTCCAGGGGGTGAAGAACCTCTCCTGCACTTCACTCTGCAACAGGTCTGACCTGCGTTTACAATTTCTAGGAAGCCATCACCTGAACTGTCCCTTTATTCCCTTGTCAACACCCACAAAACAGCTTCAGAAGAACAAACGGCTCTTTCTGGCCTTTTGAAAAGACTCAGGCAGTCCAGGACCACCTTGGGAGCTCTCACACCGAGGTAACCCCAAGGCAGGGAAGAGCTGCAGGCAGAGGTGGGAGGAGAGGTTCGGGAGCAGGGGTTTTCCTCGCAGTGATGACTGGCGTACGGGCTAAAGGCTGCCAGCGCCCAGGGAAGCAACTGGCACAACATGACAGCCCTGCAGGAGGATAATTGGGCAGACAGTGCCATCAGACGAACTCAAGTGTTTACAGGCTTTAATATTTAATCATGCAAAATGAAGAGAAAGGAGCTGGGGAGCGGGAGCTGCAGACAGTGATGCATGTGCATGTCGGGGACTCTGATGCCTCCATGCCAAGACCAGCACCCAAATGAGCCAAAGCACCAGCCTCAAGAGCACCAGCTTGGATGCAACCATCACGTGGATGGCTGCCAGGCTCCTTTCCTGCTCTCCTCCCTGGCAGAAGATGCTCTCTCCTCTGGTTGAGGAGGGAGGCACTGCAAACAAAGGGAAAGGCACCTACACAAAATCCATCTGGTAGAAGGTCAGCTCTGTGCGACATGAGCTGCCTCAACCAAATTCCAACCTTGTGTCTAAGAAAACTATTGGCATCCATGTCCCAGCACAGAAACACTCATGAGTGGAGGGTGGTGGAACTCTGGAACAGGTTGCCCAGAGAGGTGGTAGAGGCCCCATCCCATGAGACATTCAAGGCTGGGCTTGCTGGGGCTCTGAGCAACTGAACTAGTTAGGGATGTCCCTGCTGACTGCATGGGAGTTGGACTAGATGACCTTTGAAGGTCCCTTTCAACCCACACCATTCTATGGTTCTATTCTGTGAGCCACCTGAGAAGGGCTCTTTCCCCTTCTGGATCACTCAAAAACATCCAGCTTTGTAGAGCAGGTAGACCTCTGCTCATTTGCAGGATGGCTTTTCTCGCTCAAAGAGATGTTCTGCACTGACACTCCATTGTTCAAAGCCTTAGAT
>JAVSBS010021456.1:22622-40391 GCA_033124195.1 Coracias cyanogaster
GCAGTTTGACCCACTGGTCCTCTTGACTCTGCTTCAAGTTGTTCTCTTGGCTTTCCACCACTTGTCTTTGGAGGCAGCCTGGGAGAGCACAATCACCACCAGACACTCAGACTACACAACTGAAAAACATTAATAGAGTGGTCCCGGCAGAGAGGAAGGCTGTATATTATGTGGAGCTGCTTTCACATCCTGAAAAACACGTGGATTTAAGGAACTGTCCCCTTTCACGCAGAATAAATCACAACATTGCCCACAAAGGAACATGGCACATGCCTAAGCCAGCGGGCAGCTGGAAGACACAGGTGATGGATTGAAGACCTGACATTCACGTCCCTCAGTTGATGCAATGGTACCAAACAGCTCAGCCAGATGAGGCTGGGCTGTGGCATGTCTTTGGATGTCATCCTCCCACCCACAGTCCTCTTCAAATACAAAAGCAAAAGGGTTAAGACAGATTTTTCTCTCCAACCTCTTAATTAAGCCATTAGTCTCTTTCCCCTTAACCCAGGACTGAGAGGCCTGTCTTCACAGAAGCAGATGATTTCCCTAGAGTAATGAAGATGCATTATCATACAGAAAAAAAAAATCATTAGTTGCTCTGGCCAGGAGAATACAATTGCTCAATGACTCCACTAAAACAGATCGCACCCTTCTGAGAGGCCAGCTCAGAAGAGATGCACCCGAATGTAGGTGTCTGGAGAAACAGCACTTGTTCAGGAGAAGGCCTGGACCAGTACAGAGGTCCTACTTGATTTCTTTTCCAAGCAAGCCTTTGCTCACTCCACCTTTAAGACACCAGCAACAGGTAGTAAGCAGATCTCAGGAGGATTTTCTCCAAGTGCTTTCCAATAGCAACAAAGGGCATGTGGAGCTTCTCATCACATTGAGAAGGTCTCAAAAATAGCCTAGTAGGGATTCATCAGGAAGCCAAATGCTTCAGTGCCTCTAGGCCTAGGAGGCAC
Source organism: Coracias cyanogaster (assembly GCA_033124195.1). Taxonomy (NCBI): domain Eukaryota; kingdom Metazoa; phylum Chordata; class Aves; order Coraciiformes; family Coraciidae; genus Coracias; species Coracias cyanogaster. The sequence goes on from JAVSBS010021456.1 coordinate 23,585, forward strand.
TTAGTGTTTTGAGGGAATTGATGATGAAACACGATCAACAGCAGGGAGCTGATTTGGTGACCCAGCGTGTCACTGAATCACACCATCAAGGAGACTTCTCATGATGGGAAAAGACCACGTGAGTCTCGGGTTCGATGCCAGGGCTGACCCAGCTGGATTTGTTGCAGTGCACAGAACAGGGACTGTCAGCTTGGGTTTGGTTCCCTTTCTTCCCCCCTAAAGCTCCAGGCGAGCTGCAAAATACTATTCACTCTCAACTTATCTCATCAGGATGATCCAACTCAATTTCCCCTCTCCATCGCCCCCAGGATGATTAAGAATAACATTTAGTCATCTAACGAGGGTCCCATTATTCCTTCAAATATATAATTTCAGTACTTCTCTCACCTACCAAGACACCCATTAGAAAAAAAATGACTCATTAGCTCTTCCCCCTGCATCTTCCAACATGCAGATGTGGGTCAACTGATGCTATTCATGAACTCCCATCAAACCCATTCAATTGTTTGGACTGAAAGGGATGGAGTAAGCGTCAAAAGGGAAAGTGGTTTATTTAGACATTTTCCCCTCTACATGAAACATTTAGAATTTTTCTTTCCCCCCTCAAGACATCTCTGTAGTTAACTATAAAAAAAGAGGGTTTTTTTAAAGTCTGAACAAAGAACATATCATATATCAGATGAAATGTTTTATTTGACCTGAAACAAATATTTTCAGGCTTGTTTTCAGTTAACCCAATATAACATTTCTTCAGTTTTTCAGTTCAGACAGACAAGGGAAGGGGAAAAAAAAAGAAGAAAAATCCATTTCAGAGCTCCATACACAGCCCATCCTGGAACAGTTGTCAAAAAGACTGCAGCTTATGTTAATATTAAAATACTCCTTTAGCAATTTATGAACATTATCTGGAAAGCTAAGGCGCAAATTAGTGGAGATGAAGCAAGTCACCCAAGATAATGCATTTTGACATTAATATCCTTCCATTGTTCAACTAATCTTACATGGCTATAGGTTTACACCGAAAAAAAAACACAATAGAGGAAAACCTGATGGTTTACCCAGGTTGGAGATGATTGCCACCCCTTGGTGGGCAAGGCATGTGTCTGTGCTAAAGGTCCTGTTGAAATTACCTCAGTAGCAAGTTTTTCAAACTAGGGCTACCACAAGTAGGTGTCCAAGGCAGAAACACATGAAAAATAACTGCTTTAAGAAAAGCAGCCATGATACTACCTCCTGACCAGTGTGTGAAGCTGTGGCTGATGAATATTACCACAGTCTCACAAGGAGAGTGATACTTGGAGAAGTCAGTAGTATGCAGAGCTTTGGAAATGGTATTGGTGCAGGATGGCTCAGATGTGAGGCCTTCAGCCTCCTCCTGGACCCAATATCAGCTGTCCCAGAGCGATGCTCCAACAGCTTCCTACACATCACTCCAAAACACATCCCATGGGTTTAATACGTAGTGAAATCATGAGCAAAAATTGGGTTCCTGCACTCGATTAGTTCATGTTTCAATTCTTCACATGAAGAACATGATAGTTGACTACCTTGGAGAAGGTCTAAGGCTGGTGGCCTCCTACAAGACAACCTGGTGGGGCTACCAGGGGGTTTATATACACGTAAGTGTTGAGTTGTAGGGCAACCAGCACCTTGCAGCTCCACAAGGTATGCTCCCCATCGCAGCAGCAATGAGTGGGTTCCAGGGCTTCATTTCAGGCCCTGGTGCCGCATACGGCAGTTGCTTTAGTTAAATGCAAACTAGCAAGTCTCTGCCTTCACAGATGACAATTGCCAGGCGATTTCTGTCTCATTAAGCTCTGAAATGTAAAACAAATGGGATTTATGTGGCTGCTGTTCGGTGTGCGCTTGCATGGTGTCAAGTCTTGCCTTTAAAGGCTCTTTGCTGTCTTAAGATCACTTCTGCTTGGCTTTTGAGCCAGACAACACCTGATGGTTTCCCACCTCAGGCTGAAATATATGGGGAGAAGATAAACATGGGGTAGCTCTAGCAAGTGAGTAATCCTATTTTCCCCCCCTAGGTTGTGATCTCAACTAGCACTAACCTCCACTGCCGACTTCTGGGCCTCGGTTGTCCTCATCAGCCACTGTCAGATTCACAGTTTGATCAGCTCCCAGCCTTCAGCCCATCAATCCAGTGTATTTCTAGACAGCAAGTTGCACTGGGCATGGAAATGTTGGCCCACATATAAACCAAAAAAAACTAAAGGTTGGTTATAAAGCTTCTGATTTGAGCAACTCATTATCTGGGGTAAATTTAACAAGTGCCCCTGGTACACAGGCTGACCAATGCTCAACACACAAAGATCCACAACCACAGGTCTCCAGAGCCACAACTTTGATCCTTTTCTTCCAGTTACAAAGACCAACCACAAACTGGCAGCACCAGCAAGGCTGCTTCTAGACCCAAAGCATCTACAGCAACACAACCAGCCACCAAGTATCCCGGAGCTGAGTCAATTGATTTACACCACAAGATTTGGGATAAAAACCTATAAAAGCATGGGAGAACAGCAGCCTTCACTTCCAAAGGCAGCCTGGCATTAATGCCAAAATTTTTCCAAGAGCAACTCAGTTTTGGGTACCCAACTTTAGTAATCTTAAAGCCATGATATCTACTCAATGGACAGGTCAAACGTCTGGCTTGAAACACCACAAATTAGGTGCCCACAAGCAGAAGCATCACCAAGTTCTTAAACTGTCGGATCCTCCAGTCTAACATAACCATCCAAGAACACTCAAGGAGCCAGAAACAGGACAATGATTCAACTCCAGGTCCTCATAGCCCACCCCACTGCCCCTGCCACAAAGCTACCTTCTCACTTCACAAAGTATAATCACCTCGGGGCACAAAACATCTTGCAAGCAGCACAGCGAGCGTGTGAGAAATTGTAATGCCAGCAGCACAAAGCAGCGCGGGAAGGAGATGCATTATGGAGAGCCTGCAAAACTGGGGAGGAACACAACGACAAAAAATGAGTTTCCATGGGAAGCACAAAGCCGGACATTGTTCTGCAAAGCCCCGCTCCACAAGCCAAGGCAGAGAACCTTGTACAAAAGCAAGAGCTCCCACTGATGCCATTGTTGAGCTCATAGTGCAGAGATTTCTCTGGAAGAAAAGCAGACCCCGTGACAATTATTTATCACCATGCAAACATCTTCCTTCCCAGCTTTTGTTGGTGCAACATGGACCATTTAGGGAAAGAAAAGCTACCAGCAGGATCAAGGAAGGCTGAGATTAATCTGGTTTCACATAGTTAAAAATATCAAGCAATCACTTTAAAAATGAATTTTAAAGTTGTAAGTCACCTTTGACTATATTAAAATACAAACCAGAGCGCACAATAAGCCCCAAATAAGCCCCACTGGCAGCCAGAGCAGCTCCCTTATCAACTTCCACCATCCTTTGTACAATAATAACTGCAAGTCAGGCTGCTCCAAGAGAAGCTCGCTCTCCTGGGGCAGCGCGATGTGACCCAAATTCCTGCCGCCATTCCTGAAGCCCTCGCTTGGCTGTGGTTCAGCGTGCCAGCAATGAACTCAGCTGCAGCCGAAGTCATCTGGGGAGGGAGAGCTGGTATGGAAAGACCGATCACGAAGCCATAGGCTGTGTGTATCTGCTGTAGATATGGGGCAGGGAACAAGAAGATGAAGGGATGTGGTGCTGCAATTCAATGAAGCACCTGGGCTTCGGTGGCTTTCTTCCCTCCCCAGTCATTGCGTGGAGTTTTGGGAACAGGTTTTCTCCCTCTTGGCTTCCCCTTCTCTATCCGATGCTTTCTCAGTGTTTCTAAACTTTCTTCTTTATTGCTGACTTTGAAAGAAGCTGAAAGGCCCCTGTGGAGGGAGAACAGCATGGATGGACCACAGCAGCAGAGCAGGATTGATGGGCACCACAGCCAAAGCCCATATACAACATCCCAAGGTCAGCGGCTGAAAAGCACCAAAAACAACAGCCCCGTGATGAACTGAAGGGTCACGGTCTGATGAGGAATGCAGGTAGCCACAGCCAGCAGGTTCCCACACTCATCCTGAGCGCTGCTGCAAAGTCAAGGAGAGAACGGGGACACGCTCTGACTATTTTGCCCATAGACCATCACTTCCAGCATCAAGCTGCTCACGCTGGCTATAACCAGCTCTGACACAGTAGCATTTCCACTTCATGTGGTGAGGCCATACGCAGACCCAGTTAGCACCAGTAGAACCTTAAAGAGGCAGCTCTCTTCAGTTAAGGTGGGTTGAAACTATGCTTTGATCTCCACAAGGGTTCAGGACTGAGCCAAGCGCTGCTAGAGCAGAGACCACCAGCTTCAAACGCTCACATGCAGGAGGCAAGTGGGTCTCCAGGGGAAAAACAAGGGTCCTTGAGCTGCTGGAGAGCTCTGTCACCAACAGAGCTGCTTGAGCTGCTTTCCAGCAGACTGCCGCCTGCTTGAGAGGGCTCCAAATAAATAAATAAAGCCACCGCCTCATTAGCATGCAAATCTATTCAAGCCCCTGTTTCATTTTGAATTCTATGCATACGATCAGAGTGCAAAATGCAAATTATACAAACGCACCCGATGTGAAGAAACAAGCAGGAAACTCTGCACAAAGGGACTGGGGCCAGGGCTGCTCCCCGCCAAAGATTGCAGTGCTGGGGGGGTGTGTGTCAGGGAGCATCCTTTAATGGTCACCAGTCATGTGGTACTGAGCTTTGCCTCCAAACTACTTCAAAAAGCACTGTTGACTGTGGCTTTGGCTGCTAGAGTGATGACTTCTTTGAGACAGCTTGTAGGAGAGAGGAGGAGTGTGGGCAAACCAAGAGCCAAGGGGCTCCCAGGGGATGAGCACCCGCTTGGATTGGCTCAAAGAGACTAGAGGTGTCCCTGACACTCCTCCAGCGGTCCCCAGAAGGCAGCATCGGCCAGTATCTCTCCAGCACTGGCCACTTCACCTATCAAGCCATGGCTATGGGCCAGGATAGCCAGCTCAGAGCACTAAGGTGGGTCTCAAGCACCAGAGACCATCAAAAAGAGGGTCACCACCATCTCAGTGACAAGGGAGGTGATGCTTAAGGCTTAATCTCTCCTTCCCTTGGAGCTTTTGTGGGAAAGGTCTGCACCCAACTTTAGGAAATTAAGGCTCTGAGCTCTGCTCTAACACAAGCCCCAGGTCCTTTCTCTAGGCTTCCTGGCCCACCAGCCCCATGGTGTGGGAGATCCTGCTCCTAGTCAGACACAAAGCATGGGCAGAGCAGTTGGGAGGCTCCAGGCGTTCCCTTCTCCCTCCTACATGTGCAAGATTCTCAACCCACCATTTATTGTATTACATTTTCATTTTAAAGTAAATATCTATTTTCAATTAGTACTTACCGTGAGGGGCATGCATCACTGAGAACACTTATTTCTCTTCCTTTCATTATTAGATTAGAAGTTGCTCAAGTTTAACTACATTTAACAGCAGCAGAGACGCAACTGTTCCACAGACACTAATCCACTTCCCACCTCCACCCTTAAAAAAGGCCCTGATCAAGCTACTGCAAGTCTCAGAACCCAGATGAAGGTGCTGGGACACAAACCTGCTGCAGCCCTGCTCAAGCCCCCCAGAGCCTGCCCACCAGTGCCCTGCACATCCTGTCTCCAGGCTGTTGAGCAGTCCTATGGCTTTCCCTTGAGGGCACAAGATCTGACACCCTCAATTTCATCTGTGTAGCAGGGAGGTTCACATGGACTTCTCCCAAAGGCTGGGGTTGTTCAGCCTGGGGAAAGCTCCATGGAGACCTCACTGCAGCCTTCCAGTATCTGAAGGGGGCTACAAGAAAGCTCAGGAGGGACTTTTTACAAAGGCTTGTAGTGATAGGATGAGGGGTGATGGCTTCAAACTGGAAGAGGGAAGATTTGGAGCAGAAATGAGGAAGAAGTTCTTCACTAGGAGGGTGGTGAGACACTGGCACAGGTTGCCCAGGGAAGCTGCGGATGCTCCATCCCTGGAGGTGTTCAAGGCCAGGCTGGATGGGACCTTGAGCAACCTGGTCTAGTGGGAGGCGTCCCTGCCATGGCAGGGGGCTTGGAACTAGATGATCTTTGGATACCCTTCCAACTCAAGCATTCTATGATAAAGCAAATAAAACCCAGAGCAGAGGCTTGCCCAAAACAGTGTGAATAAAAGCATGAAGGATTGACCATGTCTGGTACTTCACCTATTGGATTACAAGTAAACATGTAATTTGCCTAGCCAGTATTTTTCCCCAAGTGTCCTAAACAAATCCCAGCCTCCCCATCCCGCTCAGGAAAGTCCTTCCTCCCAAAAAGATCACAAGATCATTCTCCAAGTACACCCAGACGCCGCCTGCTCAGCCCTCTGCTAGAGCACTTAAAAGCACAATAGTACTATTACACTTTGCTCATTATGCCTCATTTTTATTACATGGCCTCATTAAGTGAGGAAGCCTCTAATTTAACTGCATCTCCCAGTCTTCACACAGGGGCTCCAGCTGCGTTTCTCGTCCATCACTTTATTAAAAACACAGGAACCAAAATTACTGCTCCACCCATTACTGCCCATCAATCTCTTCGGTCCTTTCTTTACCCATTCAAATCACAAGATCCAGATGAGCATCATCAGCACCCTTATAGTCTTGCCATATTTTCCAATAATTATGAATGAATTTGAAGGGTGCTTTCAGAGAAGAGCAAGCAAGGCATGTGTTTGTAAATAATGTCCTCATGGTACACAGGAGGATGGGTAATACAAACACGTGACCAGACTGAGAGGAATAAACTGTGTTGGACAAAGCATTAATTATATTGAACGTACCACATGATGCTTTATGGACACATAGATCAAGTTATCATTATTTTAGAATTAAATACAGCCACAAACTGGGGTGCTGTGAGAGCCATCATGGTGAGCTCATTGGCCAGCCCTAAGGCAAGAAGAGACTTGCATCCCATTTCCCAACTCCAGAGAAGGACAACCAGCAATTGACAGTCAAGTAGTTTCTACAACAGCTTCCCAGCATCGCTTCATCCACCAGAGCACAATCATACTCATCATCCTTTGCACACAAAATCCCCTCCCTGAACTCAATGTGAAAATTGCAAATATCAAAACAGTATTTTCCAAGTCCAACTCACATTTTCAAATCCATAATTCTTGGATGTTTCCTACTCCACAACAAGTTCCAAAAGTTCAACTTTATTTTGAACAAGATGCCTCCCCTGACACAGCAACACTGATCTGCTCAAGTCAGCAGCACCTTGCACAGGTTACGAGCACTACACAGATCTCTGCGTATGCTTGGGAGAAAGCCAAACCTACCTACTATGGAAAAAAAAAATCAGTATGCTGGATGAAAAGCTTGGTACAACCACCACCATAAAGATATTGCAAAGGGACATCAGCCATTTGGCAACTACGTCTGGTCCTTTTCTCTCTCGAGAGATGTTTTGCTCTTTTCCCCACTACTCACACCCAGGAAAATCCTGCTTTGCCTGGGCAGCACTTTCACCTTCTACAATGGGAGCAAAAAGCACATTTATGAGGCCACAGGTAGCACACAAGAAGCTACACAAGCATAGCAGATACCACCTTGATGCAGTCAGCATCTCTTGAAGAAGAGGAAGAAGGTGAGAGGTGTCAGCTCTTTAAGAAAGCGTGACCTCAAGAAGAGGTTACATCCAAAGCGTGGCAATCCGAATGCCCTGGCAGTTGTCTTTCTAGCCAGCCCATTTGATGGAAGAGAACTTTGAAGATTTCAAAGGGCGCCGTGTTTCCTGCTTTATCGCAAGTGTCTATCTTAAACTAGTATCATCATTTTAAGCATGACCAGAGCAAGAGGAATCTTCAGAAACTGTTCCTGCCGCAGGAGATAGACACTTACACAAGAGGCAAAGGGGAAAAAAAAAAAAGAATCCTTCAGACTTACAACACCGTGCAAGACCCCGATTCGCATCCAGCCCAAGAGCACTGCTGCTGCTACCATCACACGTCTGTCAGAAGGTGACATTTACACTGGTCTGGGCTTGACAGCAAAAGGCCCTTCTGCTCTCCCACAAAGCTCCCCCTCTGCCCTTTCTGAAGCGTACATCTCCACATCGTTGACACCAAGCCCCTATGCTACAACCCAAGTGACAGGGAATGAGCACTTTGCAAGGGGTAGAAAGCAACAGGGACAGCTATCATCAGCTCTTAGAAAAACCCTTTTAGTTACTGGCAGGAGCAAACACCCTGAGGAGCAGCCTCGTGAGATGACGTCCACCCAAATGACCAAACCACAAAAGCAAAGTATGTGTACAAACCGAGAAAAAGCTCTCAGGAAGTTTTCTACCTTCCATATCCAGGATGTGGTGCTGGATCAGGACAACTTTAGGCAGGCAGAGACTGAGCTGGCTGCAGAGGTTATCTGAGCTGCACCTGAGAACAGGCTTTAGGCACGTAAAAGCTGAGGGACAGCAGAACTGAAGATGTTTCCCTTGGTGTCTGGTGGGGAAGCTCATGAGCAAGGGGGGAAAAAGAAAAAATATCAGTGGTGGTGTCCTCCAAGCAGAGAAAGAAGATGCCCATCTTGAGGTTACCTGGCAATTTTCATTATTGTATAGTGGAAATAAAGGGATTCACACACACAAAAAATCTACCATCTACCAGTACCTCAAGCTTGAGCTTCGACAGGAGTTAATTTACAGCCACTCAAAGCTTTGATACCTTAAACCTTTTCAGTCTCTGGACAAGATGAGGAATAAGCACAGACAGTGTCAGACTCTGTGATGGGGAGGACAAAACACTGCAAACAGCTGTGCCTAATTTTAGCATCTGGTGGTTCTGTTCCTTCAGCACTTGCTGGGTGTGGGGGGGGAACATCACTCCCATCTTAAAGATACAGCCTGAGTGTTAAATCTCACGCCAGGGATTAACTCATGGGAGGAACAACCCAGCAAGGTTCTGCTGCCCAGCCCTGGCACCCATTGCCCGCTGCTGCTGCAGGTTCATCACCTCCATGCCCGGCACTGCCAAACTCACCTGTTTACCACCTGGCTCGGGGGGTGAAGAAGCAGGTCAGACAGCCTCATATTCCCCTCCTACACCCTTGCCCTTTTGGCTTGTTGGCATTTGGGTCACTACTATGTCCTCCCTGGCAGGGTCACCTTGAGATCTGCCCCATTGCCTGGAGATGTGTCCAACCACACAATGGGGTGACTGCTGCTCCTCACGAGAGGAGCTTCAGAAGGTCCCCAGCTCTTCTCCTCACCTCAACTCTCAATCAGCCTCTCTGCAGCACAGAACGGGGGAATGGCCTTGGTTGCTGAACCCCAAAGCTCAGCCTCGATGCTTTCAATCTCCCCGCAGAGCTGGAGCTCAGTAGGTCATCTCCAAAGGACCCCGACATCGGAGCGGTTCGCTCTGCTCCATGCGAGCGCTGCTGCTGCCACCGCCAGGCTGAAGAGAAAAATGAGGCTAAAAATCCACCTCCGCTCTGCCAGGTGACCTGGTTTGAGATGAGAAATACTCGGGTGTTCCTCCCCCCGTGCACCCCCGTCCTCCAGCATCGATTATTGAGACACCCCAGATGTTGGCGAAGCTGTTTCTCCAGGCAATGATGAGGCGAGAGCCACGGCTACGACCCCGCTCCACAAACCAGCCGCAGAACCCTCCGACTGCTCAGACACAACCAGGCCATGCTGCTCAGGTCACCTAAAACAGCAAGGGTCAGTCACTGAACCACGCTCTGCAGGGCAGCAAGTCCACGTGGACCAGAGGCAGGCATCAGAGGAGCTGATAAGGCTCATCTGCCTGCTAACGATTTTGTCCACAGTTATTTTTGTGCAGCTGGGAACAAGCGGCTCCAGTCAGCGACTTGCCAGCTGGGCAGAAAGAAGCAGTTTTGCATCACTGGGAAAAGAAACACATCCAGCTCAGCCCCCCATCACGCTCCCACATTTTCTCTCCTTGCCACAGACTGACCAAGACAACATCTCAGGGTGCCTGGTGAGGGGTGGTGAAGAGCAGTGCTTCCCTGCAGGCACAGCTCAAGGAAAGGACTCGAGCCTCTGCAGACAATCAAGCAACACCTCGCCATGCTGGCTGGGCTTAGATCACGCACAAAAGCCAGATGCCCTTGACTGGCAGAGAGAAGCTCTCATTGGAACATTGAAGGCAGAATGGCCAAAGGGAGCAACCGCCTCCCTTCACCCACCTTGCCAGACAGACCAACATCACTCTTGCATTAGCACCTGCATCTCCACAGCTTTGGGAAGCCGTGAGGTGCAGGGAAGCTCAGGACTTGCTTAGTTCTCAAAGCACATGTTCCTCAGATGCGTGGTCAAGTCTCACCCCTTGGCCTCGCCAAGTGCAGTCAAGCAGCTCCCAGTTTGCACTGGAAACACTGAGGTAGATCCATCTGAGCACTGGTGGCCTGGGCAGATCTGCAGAAGGGTGCTCATCACCCGCCCAAGCCAACATTGGCTGCATCGAGGTTTTGCCTTTGGGTTGGCAGTGCCAAAGAGTGAGCAGACCTGCTAGTCTAGAAGGAAGGTCCATGTAGCCCCCTGCACCCCACACCACCAGCTCCCTGCAGTGTAAGACGCTCCCACATCCCCTGCTTCCACACTCCCTTCAGATCCATCCTAAGAAGCCCCTTCCATCCCACATTCTCCACGGAGATTTGCAAAACTCCTCTGGTTGTTCCTGCCACGCAAGCTTGGCTGTCTTAACTCGATGCTGAGCATACAAGTGGGGCTGACATTTATTTAATCCTCATAGTAATGTTGACTGTGTACTTACTGAAACACCTCGTGCTTATAGAAGACATTTGTTTCCAAGCAGCTTATGCTAAATTGCAGTGTTATAAAGGAAACACTTATCCAATATTGACATTTACTGACTGGCAGCATACAGCTTGAATACTCATTTATGCTCATGGAAAGGGGGAGGAGAAACCTCAGAAGAATTCAGGGCCTTCATTTCTGATCTTTTAATGAGTTAAGGCAATAGTAAGTTAGTGAGGGATTACCTGCCCAAAACACAAGGTGGGACTCCCAACCCGATGGCTTCTCCCACTCACTCCCTGCTTGGGGGAAAATAAAGCAATATTGGACCCACAGCACAAAGCTTTGATCCTTCATCCAAGAGCAAGTTCGAGAAAGTTCATCCCTTCTATTCTGGGTGCATGTTCCATCAGTAATTAGCAAGGCTCCTCTAGCCTGCGTCCTGCTGGGCAGCGAGCTCCTGAAAAACACCTTATCCCACATTTCCTGCATCTCCCCTCCTCAAAGACAGGGCTGCTCCTGCAAAAGGCCCCTGAAATTTGCCACCTGTAGGTGCTGCAGCATCAGATCAGAGCAGGGCGTACATGACACGGCTTTGCCACATGCCCATATTGAAAATGACAACACTAGACCCAAGGACATAAATTCAGTAGCACTTAAGAGGTGAATCAGCCACCATCTGACCACATACACATCAAACCTGCGCAGCAGTTCCGCCAAAGTCAGTGGAAACAAAAGAAAGCATCTATTATCCTACTTTAAATCTTGGCCTGCTCGCATCAATGCTTAATGAGCGGCAGTTATGGAAAAGTCCTCGAAGAAAACCCATCTACATCCTGCTCCACCCTGAGAGCCCAAAAAGCAGCAGACCCAAAGCTCACTGCAGCTTTGGTTGCAAGTGGGGGCGTTGAAGCAACACATTAAGACAAGATCTCATCCCGGAGTTAGCATCCGAATTTAACAATGCGAGTGTTCCACCTCCTACTTAAGCAGCATGTGACATTGGAAGAGGCAGGATGCCCAGAGCCCAGCGCTGAGAGCTACACTCAAAGCACACTTAGATTTTAAGCTGTTTAATGCAACTCGGTAAAAGGAAGAGCCACGTAACAGCCAAGTGACCTACAGCTCCTTCTGCTCCGCTTTGGAGGCTGCTGCTGCCACCAGGGAAAGGCAAACACTTGAGCACGGGTCTTGCCAGCGAGGCAATGAATAAACAGTCCCAACTATCCTCAAAGGGCATATTGAACCAGGACATCTGTTAGGCCACGGTTTCCAAGACCAGAACCCAGCACTCACTCTGTCCTATCACAATGCATGATTCAGAAATGGGTATTTTTGTCTCTTCCCCCTTCGAGTAGTTTGGAGCACAGACGTGCCCCGAGGTGCAGTGAAGGAGGAGTAGAAACCCATGAGTTTTGAGCAGCATCAGGATCCTGCTATATTCAACCCTTGCCTGGAAAGGGTAGCAAAGGTTTTAAACTTCGTTTCCTCCCAGACAAGAGGGAAAAAAAAAAACCCACATCTCGTGGTATGTTAGAAATTAATACTGCAGGTGATGGCATCGCACAGCCCCTGCAAGAGCTGGGACCATTGCCCACCACAAAGGCAGGGCAGACCACCTTAAACTCTACCAACCACCTTAAATTGCAGCAAATAAGAGACTGATTTACAACCAATTTGTTTCACTACCTATTGATTTATAAAATAAGCTCCTACAGTCACTGTGGCTCCGTCTCTCTTTGGCCAGAGGAAGCTCCCCATGATGTCAAAGACTTGCATTGCCCCGAGCAGAAGCTCGATTAGGGCCTTCACCAATTGCTGTTAACGAATTTGCCGGTCTCTAAAATACACAAAAGAAAACAAAGCTGTTTAATGACACTGGAAGAGCCCTGGAAAGGATGTACAGCCAAGTTCTTGAGCAGCATTTTCACCGCACCTCCAGCACATAGAGGAGCTGAAGGCCAGGAGCACTGCACAAACAAACTTCCAAATGCCATCATTAAAGCAGATGTTTGAGGTGAGCCACACTCTCCTTCACAGACTGCTTGTGAGAAAACCAGCTTATTCCAAGACCTTGATCCTCAGCCGGTTCACAACCTCAGGGGCACATCGGCCTCTCCCCTTTATTTATTGTTAAAAATAAAATAGAAGAGCATTGAGCCTTTCTATTCTACCATAGGCACGCTGACCACAGGGAGCTGAGGACACACAGTGCTGGTGTCTGCCGGGGATTTCTGTGCACGTTCCTACTCTGGTTGGTGTGCACTAAAACAACAGGAAGGCACAGAAGTAATCGACATCTGCCTGTGACGCGCTGTGCGTAAGCTGCCCAGGGACCTCAGGCTAACCTTGGAAGGCAGGAGGGATGGAGCATTAGCATCAGGGCAGGTGCTTCTCCTCGCTTTCTTCCCTCTGGTAAAGGGCACCTGGAGAAAACCTCAGCTCCTCCCTTTCCTCCTTTTCCAGATAACTGAAATGTTGCAAGAAAGGCAGTTTGTGCAAAGTCACCTGCTCCTCACATGAATCTCACCAGCAGCAGCCCCTCCATCTTCGCAAAGCACCTTCCCAAACCATCCCTGTCTTCTACTCAGCCATTCACAGCTGTAACTTCCTGTGCACTCCTCTTCGTGGCTTCATCTTTAAAGCCCATCAGCACTTGCCCCAAGACTCCTCACACTTCCAAAACAGCTCCTCAATGCTGGGATGGGTTCAGGAAACAGCCCAACATTCCTTTCCAGTGCTCCCTAAGTTTGTGTTTTCCCTCCCAGTCACCCACCAACCTCCCCAGAGATGCCAAAAGCCTCATCCTCTGGTCCTAACTGGTGGTGGTGGGTGGGATTGGCCTGGTTTCTGCATCAGCATAATTCCACCCTTCTCCACCCAGGGATTAAGGACAAGCCACTGGGAAGTTGAGCCACTGCTGCTAATAACGGGCCCCTCTGACAGAAGATTGCAAAGCATTTGCTTCCAGGGAGGAACCAAGTGAACTGTGAAGGAGAAAAACATACCCTGCAACACCTGGAAAGCTTGGTATTCATCACCCGGAGGGAAAGCAAACATGCCTCTGGAAAGAGAGCCCCAGACAGGCAGGAATCTTCCCATCCAAGGCAAACTTCAGATCCTGCCAAATTAATCTAGGGTGTTACAGCACAGGCCAGTAAGAAGGTGGTGACTGCAGGTGCATCTTCAGCAGTGCTCCTGCCCGCAGCTGAGGCACTTCCCCCAGTTGCTTCCAGCCTCACCCAGTCTGGAGCAGCAGAGGGAGGGGTAAGGTATTCACCGGGCAGAAGCAAAGGCAGCCAGTTTCATGGCAGCATCAATTTCTTCCCACCAAGGGGCACCACACATCTCATCTCCACAGGAGGCAAATCCTGCTGTGACTTTATCTCGCCTTCCGCCAAAGCTGTGGTCCTGACAGCGATACCGGGGGAAAACCTGCCCTGATGAGGAAACACCGACCTATCGACTTTCGGGAGGAGAAAACACAGGCTGTTCCAGACCATTTGCAAGGGTGAAAGACAGAGGATGCTCAAGGGAAGGCAATTTGTGCTTCCTCAAGAGAAAGCAGAGAAGTCGGCTGCAAAAAGGATCCTTCTCCTCAGCTGAGTGATGCCTTGTGTGGCCCCAGCCTGGGAGCAACAAGCACCTTCCTCCTGCAAGCTCCCCCGGAGCCCGAGCTCCAGCCTGCCAGGGCTGCAGAAGCAGCAGGATGCCAGCATGCCACAAGGAGGCACAGGGCCCACGAAGAACAAACCCAAGGGCATGGGGGTACAGATCTGGTGATGGAAAACACTTTTTTTTTGTGAGGTTTTTGTGTAAAGGCGGGTTTTTTAAGCCCAGACCATAGGTCCCAGCAGAGGTGATCTCCCCCACCCCTGCCGCCCTTGGCTCAGAGGAATTTAAGTCCTGCCTTATGGTACATCCCTTCAAGCCCCTTGGGTGCTGCAGGCCAGCAAACGCTGCCCTGCCTGCCCCCCGCAACTCCCGACAGCCCACTCAAGTGATTTTAATTGCTCCTCCAAGTGAGTTTTGGCCCAGCAGCTCCCTCTGGAGCAGGGCATCACTGCCCACATAACAGCCCACCGCCATGGCCCACCAGCCTTTAGGAACACCTTCACCCATGGCGAGCAAATGCCACCACAGATGGGCACAGCAGAACCACCACAGCGGCTGCTCCAGGGGAGGCGGCCAACAAAAATAAGCTTCGCTTCCTACATCCAAGGCCCTTCCTCCCCACAATGTACCATGTGGCTTAAGGAACCCTTTGCATGAAATCCTGTTAGGGATCCTTTGCATGGTTTCACCCCAAAGGGGAAAGCCGCGATGCTGCCGACAGCCCTGGACCACAAGCAGCGATGTCGTAGAGAAATTCAGGAGAAAACAGCCAAAAACCCTCTGCAAGACAGGATTTCTCTGCCTCCTAACCCGGCATGAATAAGCAAGGTACCAGATGCACGCTCCTGACGGTACAGGCAGGGGAGAAGCATCAGCAGAGCCCAGGAGCCGCGGCAGCTTCCCATCGCAAGCCCGATGAAAAGTGCACCAGCCCTTCTTAGAAAGAACAGCTGCGAAAGGGAGGGGAGGGAATCCAAAGAACCCAAATCCCCGCTGGATCCCATAAACTTATTTAGCTCCGCTCGCAAACTGTCGCTTGACCTGGAGGGAGCGGAGCGATGGCTGGGAGCGATGGGAGAAGGCCGGGACCAGCTTCCAAAGCGCTGCTCTCCCCAACCCCGCTGCACCAGCGAGAGTTGGGATTTGTTCAGCCAGAAACCCACACGGAAGGCACAGGCGGGTTTCTTTTGTGCAGAAGCAAAGGCGAATGCAAACACAGCTTCCTCCCCGAAGGAATATTAGCACAGGCAGGGAAGGAGAGGACGGGGAAGGAAGGGCAGCGTGGGAGCAGAGCATCACACCCCAGCCCAGCAGGAGAAGGCGTGAGGACAAGCCAAAGCGCAGCCACCTCTGAAGGCAGCAGCCCTGCTCGGGGACCTTGGGGTGGGGGGGGGACAGCGTATGGGGGGGATGTTCAGCAATTGGGGGGGTGAGAGGGATGTTCAGCAATTGGGGGGGCGTGAGAGGGATGTTTAGCAATTGAGGGTGGGGGTGACAGGGATGTTCAGCAATAGTGTCTGGCTGAGCAAAATAAAAACCAGCTGCCCATTGAGAAGCACTACTCTCTCCAAAAGTTTTATCCTTCATTTAATCAACAGATGGACAAGCTGCGTGGGTTTGGGCTTTTTTTTTTCCTTCCCTCCTCTCTTTTTTTTTTTAAAAGCAACCCCAAGCCCTGCCCTGACAAAAGCCGGGGCTTGGGACACAGCTGGGGCCGGACGCGGCGGAGCCAGGGGCTGAGCAGCAGCTCGGCTCTGCCTGGGGCTCAGCGTCCTCCACAGGTGATGGGGAGACCAGGGACCAGGCACACGCCAAGCCCAGCGCCCCCCCAGACACCCCCCCATCCCCAAATCCTCCTTTCTTTTTCCTTTGAAAGGAGCCTGCGAAGTTAGAGGGCAAATTCCCCCGCATTCCCGCTCTCCATGCTGGCGGGGAGGTGGGATCCAGCTGTGACCCCCCCACCCAACACCACCGCAGGGGCTCCTCTGGGCTGGCTGCCTTCAAACCAACTCTCCCCCCCCCACAACACAACCACCCCCAGGAGCAAATCGCTCCCAAATCGCCCGGCTCTGCAATGGGGGGTGTGTGTGTGTGTGTGGGGGGTTCCTCCGGGCTGGACCCAGCCTCTGTCTCCAGCGCTGCCGAAGCGAAGCATCCATCGCTTCCCCCAGCACCGGGCGGCGATGCTGGGGGGGGTTGGGGGGTTGGGGGGGGCTGTTGCCGAGCCGTGTTTACACACAAACACCATCTAATTAACGGAGCTGGAGCAGAAAACTCATTTGCATGCTAAAGATTTTTCCTTTTTTTAAAAAAAAAAAATAATCAAACCGCAAGCTGCCTCGCCGGAGATGCACGAAACTCCGCAATCCTGTCTTCCCCCCACCTTTTTTTTTTTTTTTTCCTCTCCTCCCACCTAGCAGAAAGCACAG
>JAVSBS010021457.1:0-38168 GCA_033124195.1 Coracias cyanogaster
GAAGACAGATAAATAAACCAACAAAATTTGTATGAGACACAAAAATGGTCTGGATGGTGTCCAAACTGCGCACTTCAGAGCTATCATCACTCCATGCTTTTTCAGTTGAAGGAAGGATTATGACAGCATTTCAGGTGCTAGATCCAATCCAATCTGGCCAGAGTAGGGGGCAGGTTAACAGCCGCACCCCCATTACCCTCCCCACAGGGCTGCTGCTCTGCCAAGGTAACATGCGCTCAGGCATGCATGGCCCAAAATCAGAGGACAGCAATCAAAAACACAGAAACACACGGAAGGAGCACTAAACCACAGAACAGCTATGCAGCTTCTGGTGCCCAGAAATCACAGCAAGTCAATTTGTAAGACAGTCTGAATTACTTTTGGTTTGGGCGGGAGAAAGGAAGCAAATGAAAAAAACAACCAGAGGTAGTGACTACCTCTCTGGAAAAATAATAGAATAATTTATTTCCCTGGTTTTAGTCACTTAATCTCCTCTATAGTTAACAGCCTTTTGAAATGGCGTTGTGCACAGATGGTAAACCCCAAGCAGTTCCCTAGCTACTACACTACAAAACGCAACATTTCTTTGCAAAATAAAAAGAATGATGGAACCTGAATTTGTATGTCCATTTGTACCTTTCTTTTGCATAAAAGCGCTAATAAAATTGAAGTGCTAATTCTTGAATAACTGGCCCTGAACCAAAGCTAGGTGAACCTCACAACCAAGCAATGTATCTAATATGCACAGTATTGACCACACATGAAATGTATTATTCATCTATAGTTTGCTATTTGAGTAGGAATATATATATATTGACACCAACCTACAAAGCTTTGTTGTAACACTTCTTGTGTAACAGTAACGAGCAGGTCTTTCTCTATCTGGAGGCACGCTGCAAGGCCATGGGACCAGACAATTGGCCTTGTTGGGAGATACGTGGTCAAAACCAAAACAGATAAAGATACTCCCTTGGATTCCTCCTTGAGCCCTGGCCAGGCTTTGGGCAGAATCCGATAAGGAGGGTGATACCAGATGTTCCTGCATTTAAAGTTCTGAAGGTTGTTTATTCAATGGTATAAAAGCTGGACCCTCTTGCAGTGACAATGGATGCCTCACCTATGAGTGGACACACTGTGCAGGACTCTCCAGTTGCCAGGACAGGTTCTCCAGGTCCTCACTGCAACTGGGGCTCCCCAGCAACTGCAGATCTGGATGGTAGTAGTGTGTTTATTAGGGCAATTGGTGATATGTCTTTCTTAATCACTGTAGTTACCTTTATGTAGTAATGATTAGGTGCATTACTCTGCTTTTTCTCTCTGCTGTTTAAAACTAAACTATAATAAGCTTATATTTTTTACTACATGTATTACCTTATTTCTGTATTATCTTGAAATACACAGTAAAGTGAGTCTACCCTTTTTCTTAGTGTCTGCATCCTTTCTGTTGACCCGGTCAATTGGCAAAACAATAACATGTGCACACTGGCACAGAGATGAATATTTATGTGTTTGCACATTCTGTTTTCTTTTTTGAGTATCCCGTCTCTCGAGAACATTTGCAATGCAGCACCCTTTGGTTGTGTATTTGAACAGGCTTCTCCAAAAGGCAACTATTTTCTAAATTGTGTTAAATAATCACTTTGACAATCTAAGGAATTAACTCCTTTCAGTTTCTGATGTAGGTGCTTTCCATTCTTGAGGTATGTTAAAAAGACCTTTGCTGCTGGAACAATAATTTAACAAAAAGGAATTTTCAAACAGCGGTGCAGAGGTGCATGGAAGTGATTAACAATCAGAATGAAGCCTGAACTGATTTAGATCTATTAGGCTGTATCTAGAGTAAGTAAAGTCAGGATTGATTTGTGTAATAATTTCATCCTTTCTTCTCTGAAAGCCAGAACATCTTGAAGATCCCTATCTCAACGCAAAACTCGGTATCCTTTTCTACAGAAGATCTGAAGTCTGGGTCCTCATGCTAGGTAGCTCAGCAAGTATTTACCAACTTCTTTATACAGCCTAGGAAAAAGCCCAGCCCAGTGGGAAACATCATAATCTTATATAATATTTAATTACATTTAAGGGTTATGAAAAACAGGATTTTGTTAAAATATAAATAGATCTCAACCTGTACATATAATTTTTGAATATGAAAGACACCAGTCTGAACATATAAAATTCCTTTCTGATGCATTAGCTCTGTGTCCTAAGGCAGTTTTTTGTTTGGATTGTTTTCACTTTATGCAGAGCCTGTTTTGCTAAGGTCCCATGCTGCTGTTCCCAATGCCTGCCTTTACAGCAACAGGCAAATGAAGAGAGGGGTTTCACGGGAACTGGGCAACCTAAATATAAAGAAGTGTACATAGGCATGGGATGTGTGGGCACAGATGGGTTGTAGGAACAAAGATCAGGACAAGCAGAGGTTTTCTGGAGCACGGTTAGAAGCAGCAGGCCAGCACCCACCTCTGAGATGCTCTTGTTTGCTCACCTACCCATTCCCCACCAGAGGTGGTTTCTGCCCAGCCATTCAGGGATTGTCACAGAATCACAAAATGGTAGGGTTGGAAGGGACCTCCGGAGATCACTGAGTCCAACCCCCACTGCCAGAGCAGGGCCAGCTAGAGCAGGGTACACAGGAAGGCATCCAGGAGGGTTTTGAATGTCTCCAGGGATGGAGACTCCACAGCCTCTCTGGGCAGCCTGTTCCAGTGCTCTGCCACCCTCAAAGTAAAGAAGTTCCTCCTCATGTCTAGATGGAACTTCCTGAGCTCAAGTTTATTCCCATTCCCTCTTGCCCTGTCATTGGGCACCACAGAAAAAAGACTGGCCCCATCTTCCTGACATCCACCCTTTAAGTATTTATAAGTGTGGATGAGATTCCCTCAGCCTTCCTCATAAGTGAAGTGCTGGGGCCTGAGTTGTGGGCCCCAAGTTGGGCTTGACCCATCAATGAGTCACAACCTAGCAGAATGTTTTGGTTTTCCTATTGGCTTCATGGTCCAGAGGCAGAACCTGGCCCACCTGTGTCTCTGTGTCTCTGCCCTCACCCAGGTGGTTGTGGTTGGGGTGGTGGGTGAGGCCAGGATTATATTAACCAGGAGCCAATGAGCTGGAGAAGTTTCCTGTTGGGTGTGGTTCCTGTTGGGGCTGGTTGTATTGTGCTGAGCTCTCTGGCTGGTGTCTTCCCATCTGAGGGAGCTATCTCTGTCTGTTGTGTTAAGCAGGCAATGCTGGCACCACACTGGTCTGTGGAGGAGTTGGGCCCACAGGAACCTATGGCAGGACTGTCTGAAAGAAGACTTCTGAGGGGATGTTTCTGAGTTGAGCGTTGGCCTGTGTGATCAGGTGACTGCTGGCAGCATAAAATGATGATGGTTGAATCAGCACAACAAAGAGACAGGTAATTAAGATTAATAGAAAGAAAAATGAGTGTATTGAATTAATTTGCTTAGCCTATATAGGTGCATTGTCACAGCTAAGTTTCATTTCCAAGTTTTTAACTCCTGCTTACATGTTTGAGCATGGAACTATTCTCAGCTGGAAAATCCTCTGCTTAAAAACTCTATCTAAATCTGAAGGCTGAAGTAGAGTATCAGTTACAAGTATCTCCCATGTCTGCTGTAATCATGTCTATTTAAATTCTGCTTGCTGAAATTAAGAGATCAAACTCAACCTGTGCATCAACCAGCAGCTAATGAGCCGATAATACATAGAAAGCAGGTAGGCACCTTATTTTCTGTTAGCTGCTGACAGTTGCTGTGGCTCGTTCATAATTAGTGTACTCAATGGAGCGGACAAGTTGGCAGTGTTTTGTGGCTTGCCCTACAGCACTCCATCCATGCTGTCAAATGTGGCATGAAACTGAGCCTTTACTTTCAGCGGAAGAAGGAAAAGCACCAGATATTCTTAAAAGAGGGATTTATTTGTTCTTTGTTCTTGCATTTTGAGGACTGTGGTCACCTCTGACAGCTGAGTCTGTACACTACATATGCTGTAGAAATGGTTTTCAGCTTATTAACTCCAAAAATACCAGAACATACAGTTGAATTTACCAGTTTAGAGGTCTGGTTTTAATTACAACATAAGTGCATTACAGGAGTGAAGGCAGACTGATGTTGCAGAAGGAAGCTACAGTGTCAGACAGAGATGGTTTGAGTTCCTTGCTTGGTAGTTGTTGGGAGGTAGCTTCGGATATGGCTTTGGCTTGTCAACAGCATGTGCTGTGTTGCTGCTAACACTCGGCCAGGTGGGCTCTCATGGTGTGGTGCAGAGCTGGGTGCTACTTGTGGGTGCCAGTGAGCAATCCCCTTGTTGCATGCAAACTCCTGAGCACTCACCTGCTTGTGGAATAAAAAGCAAATTCAATTATTTTATCCAGAGTCTGGGGAGTGGATGTGGGAGATCAAAGTAAAAGACATCACCTTGAAGTTATTCTTTTCTTGAAGACTTCTCTCACTTCCAGCTGAAGTTATGCCCTTCCTAGACGTGTGAGGAGTCTCAGAAATGTGACTGAGATCTGCCTTTGTGATACTGAGAAGACTGAAACTGCTAAAACATGCAGGGGTATGGGGCTAGGACATAGGGAATACTGCCCTTTCCTTGCTCATAGTCACTGGCAGAAGAAACCTTTTGGGCCCTTCTGAGTGGTGTGCTGGCTTTGGGAACCCTGGCACCACACAATTCTGTGCCACCTGCCATCAGCCACTTTCTGGGAAGGTGGGAACGGGGAACAAGCAGGTCATGCACAGCTTTCATCTACTGCTCCTTAACGGTGTGAGCTGCTGTCACTGCTCCAAGGCTGGTTTTGAAAACAGTGACATGTTTCATTAAAAAGGCAGCAGATTTGGGCATTTTCTTTGCTTACACATGACAAAGATAATTAGAAATCACAACCTTGCATTTAATCTCTGAGGAGGTTGAAAATCCAGTATACTAAGTTAGATTTTGCAAGAGATGAATGCACAAAAAATACAACAGGTGTACAAAAAACGAACTGTAAGTTTCTATGAATGCTTTCAGCAGGTGCTAGGTGTCATGCACATGTGTTTATTTTCTTACTTTGTTCAGTAACTAATCTGTTTTGGAAACAGCGTGTATAACGTGGCTTCCTATTGCCTCAACACATTAATGAGATTTATTTTTTGCAAAACTTGGCTGCAAAAGATGAAAATACTAATGACTGTGATCTGCATCCTTCTTTTCTGGAGTTTGTATTTGATACTGCACCTTGACACCAAAGCAAACATTGTCATCGTTAGTCATTAATAAACATTTCACATATTTGTACAAAAGAAATCTGTGAATTAACAGAATTGGAATAGGTTTACTTACAAGAATATGCTTTTTAATTACAATAAGCCAGTGTTTCATGATAGGATGAGGGGAGAACATTGTCATGAGTCCCACCGTAGTTAGGAGTGTCTTTCTTTGTTCTGCATTGTCATGAGAAAAATGACATTGTTTTTCTCTCTTAGATAAGACATACACAAAGTATTTCATAATAATACCATACTGAGTCCATGAAAAATAGTTGTGGTGTGCTACCAATTATTTATGAGAGGAATCTTGGAGAAATGCTCTGAATATAATACTTTTCTGCTTTTGTGTGCTACCTGTATTTTGTTAAATAACACAATTATCTTGGTTTGAAGATAAAACTCTCTTTTTCTGCCACACAAAAATATGCACACAGGTAGATTCACCTTTTCAATGGGTAACTGAAGGCTTTATGATCTAACAAACAGCACAAAATAATCCAATAGCTGGAAGCTGTGGCTTGTGAAAATCAAACTTTAAGTATTTTTAGCACTTTTAAAGAACAAAGATAAGCACTCGTGCAGTTTCCTCAGAGAAATGCTAGATTTTCCACTGAAGATATGTGCCTAATACAAAGAAATGTAATTACAAATGTTGGACTTTATACAGGATTTATGGTGGAACTGGAGAGATTCTCTATTATTACAGTGTTATGCCTATGGTTATGCAAGGAAAGCAAGTGACAAATTACTGTGGCTACTTCTTTTGCATTCAAATTTACTAATTTATTCTTGAGTACCCAAAATGCCACAAAATACTTGAGTTCTTTGGTTCTGCTCTGCATTCTTATTTTGTTTGAGTTCTCTAAAGTTGTTACTTGGGCTTTTTGAATTTTCCAGGATGCAGTGGACTATATAGTATCCCCAGCAGAGCAATAGTCAGCCTGGGGAATATTGTCAGGCAGCTGTTCCTCAGTAGTCAGTGAGTCTTCTCTTCAGTCTAAACTCCATTTTCTAGTGCAAGTGGCAATCTGGATGTCCCTGGCTTGTATTAGGAGTGCCCAAGCATGAGCAGCAAGACAAGAGAACTGGTGGTGACTACTTTGAGCTTGGAAAATAAATACACAACAGAACAAACAAGTTCTAGTTGAGCAACTGGACAGTTTAATGAACTGAAGGATCTCAAATCAGGCATTAAACATCTCAGTAACTGATGGTGTATGTGAGATGGTAAATGGTATGTATGCTCTTTTAATTTGTGTCCTAGAAATGGATGATTTTATCAAATGCATTGTAAAAAAGAATGAGTTGCTAATAAATAACACCAAAATATAAGCAAGGAATAAAGGATGTATTAGCAGCTTAACATAAACTGGCATAACATGAGTGTATCAGTTGTTTCTGTTAGATAATGAATTTGGTTAGTGTTATCATTGCAGAGAGTAACTGGTTGCTCTTCAAAAGTTGAAGGATTCTTAAATATTGTCTCATTGAGAGATAAAGTACACAGGTACAAAAGCTAAGATTGAGTGCTCTGCTGTTGAATATTTTCTCTACCATAAATAATTGCCCTTCCCTAAGACAGTTGCTGTCTGCAGGCCTGAATTACACCTGGGATCTGCTGCCTCTGCTGAGGACATGGGAAGGTCATACTACTCAGTTTGCTCTGGTCCCAGGCTGGGTCCCTCCAGGCTGCCCGCAGGATTTCTCATACTCCTGCACTCCTGTGCTGGCTGCCTTCACTTGCCGCCTCTGAGCTCCTGTGTGGGTCTTTACAGGGGCATGGAGACACTGGTCAAAGCCAGAGTTGGTGGCAGCCAAGCTGTCTGCCAAAAGTGTGTGTGGGACTTCTGGGCACACACCTAGGAATCTCACGTTAATTTTTTCTAAGGAAAAATACCTCAATCTTTTCTGGGAAAAAAAGATTATTTTTTTTTTTCTAGAACAAAACTTTAAAGGGACATGTAACAATGAGGTGGGGGAAAAAAACCTTAAAAACCAAAATTGTGACCAGTTCTAATGAATGGTCTATTAAAATGGTTTATTCTCTATTTTTCACAAGGTCTACTTACATGTTTTAAGACATTTCAATAGATATTTCAATAAATCAGATTTGGGCTCTGTGTGATTCCTTCTATATTGTTTTATATAATATAGATCAACAATAAATCACTGTATCATCAGAGCCTGGTATTTCATGTGTGTGGAGTTGTTAGATTCATAAAATGCCATACTAAACCTGAATTCATAAATCAGTCACAAAGGAGTTTCATTAAGCTCACAGTGTTAAAGGAAGGCAAAAGCTTTAGAGGATCCATAAAGAATGTAAAACTGGTTGGAAAATATTTGTATGAAGGACATTAAAAATCACCAGTATTTCTTCACAACAGTGCAAGGAGATTTGTAGAAAGCTGAGAAGTCCATAACTTCTTTTTATTTTTCTTTTAAACCCCATCTAGAAAGCATGTGGTTCTGTTTTAAAGCAGCACTCTTCACATAACAGAGTATCCTGGGGTACTTGTTGGCAGGACTGAAAGAGGAGTTCAGGAAGAAAGTAGTGTGGTGTTACCTAGATGACCATAGCTGCTGAAGTAAAAGTATTTCATTCTCCATTCATACCACCTGCAGAGTGAAAGATGCCACAGAGCTCTATATAGCTCTGTATAGCTCCCTAGCACTGAGATGTGGAGCATCAAGATCAGAGATGTGTACATGCTTGAAGATCTGCCAAATGGCATGAGCTGTAGCCTATCCTCTGGGAACATCCAAGGTTACCATTTTCTTTTTGCCAGTTCCTGTTATGTCTATGGGAGTAACTGGACTTTAATGGTGCCACTCTCTGTGTGAGCCTGTGGGGCTACAGATGAGGTATAGCTGTTTTGTGATACCAAATGTTTAAGCTGCTTTTCTCAGCTTTGCTGGGGGCTTTCCTTCACCTAGTCAAGGCAGTTGGATAAGTAGCAATAACTCCTTGTAAGCTGTATCCTAGGCAAAGCTGTCTCAGGGGCCACACCAGATCTTCCTCTACTGATCCAGTGAAGACTGCTCAGGAGCTGCTGCTCTCAGGCTGGAGAGGCCATTACTGGAGAGAGCAAGTGCAAATACAGTCCTGTGCCTGTGATGCCTAGTCAGCTGTTATCCATGCTGTTTCCTTCCTGCTCTGGGTGAGCATCTGAATTTGTCCCTGTAAAGGTCTCTTTCTATACAACACATTCAATTTAGAGTAATACCTTATGATAACTTTTGCAACTGACAGTGTAAATTTGAAGTTAAAATGATGCAGGTTGTTCACACTGCAGGGTGTAGCAGATGTCACAGTCCTGCTCTAAGAACAGACTGACTCACTGACCGGAGGCTCTGGTTCTCTTACATCTGAGTTACATGCTTTGCATCGAGTTAGGTTTGGGTCAGATTGTTATCTTGGCCGGGTCATCTTCCTTCAGTTACACAAAAGTAAGCAAGCCAAATACTTTTTCTCCTGGTATTATTCCATATGTAAAGACATGCCAGTGTAAGCAGCTCTGCATGTAGCAGTGAACACTTTCAAAATGAAAGACCTTTCAAGCCATAGGGTTGTTTTTTTTTAAAAAAGTACAGAGTTGAAATGAAATTTCCTAAACACAGCCAGTGTCTCCTGTGCTCCTTTGCACTATTTTCCATTTTGGGCACAAAATAAAAAGTGTATCTTGGCTGTATATAATTAATGTCATGGAACTGTGATCCTGGCATGACATGAGCTGTATCACTGAGAGCAGAAGTTAAGAAGAAATCATGATTGCTCAGCAATTTACACGGGAGGATGAAGGGGAAAGGCATTTTAAATTAATGGTTCTAAGGCCTTGATGTTGCCCTGCCACATTTCATAAATCTTTTCTGAGCAGTATCTCCTGTGAAAGGGACTTGACAGTCGCATAGAGAATACCAAACAGGTACCTTTTTCAGTAGGAAACAGTTTTTACATTTTGCTTCAAAATGCACTCCATGGAAGGAAGTAGCATTTCAGCTTATAGAGTAGCACTAAATGTCTGCTGACTGCAAAGGGTCCTTCTTCTCAAAACCATTTATCTTCAAAACAACACCTTTCCCCTTTGATAAAAGCTTGAGCTTTCCCCACCATGCCTGAGTGTCACAGTGAAGCGCTGTATGACGACTGGTCCCATGCTAGCAAGGTACAAAGGCCCCCTGCCATCTCACAGCCGAGCTGCAAGCTCAGGCCCCAGCACTCCAGGACCCTTGGTGCATGGGTGGATCTGCCTTTGTAGAGATCTCTGCAGCTTTGTGTGCCCTGTAAGATCAGCTACTTCATGCAAGCACTGCAGCACATTTAAATGTTTCTTTAAAACATCTGGGGAGCAAGTCTGGGTGCTTCTAAAGCTTTGGGAACATTGATAGGGTGAGAAATCCCAGTGCAAGTGGTATTTGATCTTGCATTTGAAGTGTTTCAGCAGCAGCTCTGTCTGGCAATGGGCAATGTTTCTCCCCAGCATTTGCCTTCTCACAAGGTTTTCTCTTTCCTTTCGCAGAGCTGGCAGCACACATCTTACAGCATCTGTTGTAAGCAGCGGTAACCTCACAGGTCATATAAATTCCTCTCAAAGACTTCAGTGATGGAGCAGATCAGTCTTCGTGTGAACTTATTGCCTTAATTGGCATTTATAACAGAGTAGCTAGTACATAGTGAGAGAAAGACCGCCTTAATATATTCAGTAGCTGTTTATATTTTTTATAGTACCACCTCCAATGCACAAAAAGCTTTTACCTCACATTGTCTGCTCTGGGGTACTCAAAACATTTGAGCAATATCAGAAGTGACTCCCTTATGACAGTTATTTCCCAAAAATCGTTCCTTATGCCTCCCTCATGACTCATTTGCTACAAAATCATTTCTAGTATGATGCGTACAGACCCACTAATGCATTTTGTGACTAAAAGTAACTACTGCTTAGCACTGTTATCCTAAAAAATTCCAGAGGAAAGCCAAACAGGAATGAAATTACACTATGTGTCCACAGGCAAAGACACAGGGAAGGGACTGGAAATGGAGGGCAAATTTTCCTGTGAGCTGGGAGGACTGACAGCAGCTATGCAGAGGGCTGCAGTGTAAGGACCAGGTGCCTCTGTGCCCTGATGGTCACATTCAGCCACAGCAACCACAGCTCCTCAGGGCTGTATGCAGGAGGAGCAAGAGGATCCCCAGGGGGGAGAAGGAAGGGGGTGCTGAGGGGTTTGATTAGCATTGTCCTGGTAAGCCTAGGTGGAAATGTCACATATCTAGCCCTGTACAGTGCACCTGTGGGAGAGCACAGCCCTACATGTTGGTCAGTGCTGCCTCCAGCCATACCCAGCAGCTCCATTTCCCTTTTCCAGCCTGCAAGCTGGGCAGCTGGTGCAGCCAGCATGCTGGCACTGCCCCAGGCAAGACTTCCGTTTTGTAAAAGTATCATGGTAAGCTGAGCTTCTCATTTTACAATGTATGGACAGCATCTTCTAGAGCATATAGAGGAGATGCTGAATCCAACATTTATATGGGTGCAGACATAAGGATTGTTCCAGAAACTGCCAATTAAGCAAAATACTGGAAACAAAAACCAAAACCCTTCTGTTTCACACAGTCCTAGAGCTTATCATGTCATAGGAAGGTATCATGCAGTAGAGACAGAAATGTAGTCTGCTAGACATATGACAGACTCTTTCCATACCAGGGAACTTGACAACTTGTCTTGGGAAGAAAAACAAAAACAATGGAGCTTTAGCCTAGAAAAGAAAAAGGACATGTTAAAAACCCATAAAAACAGCTACAGAAAAAGCTTTCATAATCAGGGCAAGGAACAATCTGATGCCCATGCTAATGGTGGATAGACAAGAGCTAATGCTCTAAAATTGCACTATGACTGGGATTAAACACTAGGGAAATCCTCATAAAGGTAAAGATACAGTGGTTTGGGAAAATGGGGAAGTTGTAGGGGTCTCCATCACTGGCAACCTTTAGTTACATGTATCAGGCTGGACTGGACCAATGTAAGAGTGATTGATCCTGCCTTCAGACTGAGTACAGGCCATAAGGTCTCTTCAGGTCCCTTCCAGCTATAGCAATCCGACCGTGTTTGCACACAGAGTGGAAAAATTATTAATTCTCACTTTATTTAATTGTAGATAAAGTATTTGTTGAATAGTGGCCAGTTTGCTTAGTGAATGTTTAATGCTTTATATTTGATTGAATCTACATATTATTTAATACTCTCTATTTCTGTTCTTGTCAGACACCTTTCAGCAATGGCTAACAATCTTTCTACATTTCAGCAGACTGCATAATAACAGTTTTAAGTAGAGTGATGTGTTACTTGGATAATATACTCATTACGGGTGGAAATTAGGAAGCTTTTTTGAGACATGTGAAGTGCATTAAAATAAAATGAACTCCCAAATGAGATTTGGGCTACATGAAAAAAAAACTCCTTCCTTAAAAAGTCAGAATTTACAAAGATGTAGAGACTGTAAAAGTTTGGAATGAGAAGTTTGACTTTTACAAACCTGTGGTATCAGCAAGGCTAATTTCAGATTACTGGTTGGGAAGACACTTATTCCTAGAAAAAAAAGGGGGGGCAAAAAACCCAAATGCAGGGAATCCCAAAGAACCTTTATTTTTTGCTTAAGTGCAAGGGACATTTTGAACCTATGTTGTCTCTAGTAATAACTTCAATGACAGCAGCTAAAAATAAGCACTATGCAAACACAATGGAATTCACCAGTGTGAGAAGGCATTTGACTACAGCACAGTCTTTGTACATTGATATTCTGATCTGGTACCAGAATAACTCTCCTCTGAAGGTAGAGGTGCATAATGTAAAAGTTGAATAGATCCTGGAGAGGGACTTTTTACAAAGGCGTGTAGTGATAGAACAAGGGGTAATGGCTTTAAACTGAAAAAGTGTAGATGTACATTAGATTTCTCACTATAGAGGTGGTGAGGAACTGGAACGGGTTGCTCAGAGAAGTAGTGGATGCCCCCACCCTGGAAAAGTCCAAGGCCACGCTGGATAGTGCTTTGAGCACCCTGGTCTAGTGGAAGATGTCCCTGCCGATGGCAGGGGGATTGGAACTAGATGATCTTTAAGGTCCCTTCCAACATGATCTGGGGCATAGTAACTGCCTCTTCCTGAATCTTCAAAAAAGGTATATTTTTTAAAGCTCAGCTCCGCACTGATGGACATACATATTCAATGAAAGACTTTAAAATCTTAAAATACAGCCTTGTAGACCTTTTCTTGATAAGACTACTTTTATTAAGAATCAAAATTGAACATGATTTGGGGATAGTAAAAATATGGAGCAAGAAACATCTTATGGGAAATACTGTCCAAAATCATAAGCTAGTTGAGAATAAGTTAATATGCCAAGACTATCAGGCAATAATGTTTTTTTAGTTGTGACACAATCTTTGCAAAGAGAAATTTTTAACAGAATCACAATGAAGCTGCTGAAGAGGCAACGTGGGAATTACTCTGCATGTTGCTTTTGAAGGCCAGATCTGATTGAGAATACAGACTTGGCCACTCAAATTCCACTACCTCCTTCCCTGTTCAGCATTGGTTTTTTATTGGTTTCTGCATCACTCTTCTGAAGCCTGACTGAGTCAGCTGGCACTTCACATGAGCCTGGGGCTTCAGCTGTGTTGGCTGTATGTGGTTACAGGGATGTTTCTGACTGTAAGTCTAATGAGCAGGGCTGCAGTCTGAAATGGAGCACGCCTCCACATCTGACTTTGGAAATGAGCTCTGAAACCCCATCAAGGTGTACAGCAACTGGCTTGGTACAGAGGTGAGGGCAAATATTCCTCATAGGTACTGGACTGAAACAGAGGCAGTTGTTTTAAGAAGTGTGACCTCCAGGGGACACAGCAGTATTTTGAGGAATTGTATTCACCACCTGTGATTTCAGGAAGCTATTTTATGTGTGGACGAACCCCAGCTTTTGTGGAAAAAATAAAATTGATCTTACAAATTTACTATAAAATTTATCTATATGGTAAAATGAAATATGACACATGCACCTTATTAGTAATTAGGAGATCTAGATTGGGTCATTGCATCTATCACTGTGTTATCTAAGAACCTTGTAATGGTTGATTTTGAAAGGTTTTCTTTTACCTTAAGTAAAATGGAGGAAATAATGCTCCTGTCCTCTCATTCTTAGTTGGCTTTCTTTACTGCCTCTACAGGAGAAGTATGTTTCTTAACTAATTACTAGGACCAGAAGAATAGAAGCCCTCAGTACTGTCACCATGATAAAATAATATATAAAAGTAATATATCAGATGTTTCCCAACTTGCATAAAGTGACTTAGTATAGTCTAACATGAAAAATAGCAATGCTGAAAGGCAAGTCTGCAAAAAAAAGCTGGCTGAATAATTCATACTTAAATTGAATCTGATAAATTTTGCTCCTTTTCTCCATTGACAGAAAGCCTATATATAATTGACTGTTTCTGCAGATTTGTTCTGTTATTCTATAATTCATGTGCTCTACAGATTTCTTTTGGAGTATTCTCTGTATCATTTAACTGTGACTGGTTGCGCGAGGCACATAGCATTGTTTCTCTTTCCTGATGGTGCGGTGCTAATGCTAACAACCAGGACTCTGATACTAGTGTTTATAGAAAACAAACATAAAACTCACTTTCTATAAATATTTGAGCATAAAAACTTAGTACTTGCTTTACATGAATATTGATAATAGCAAAATATGATGTTATGAGTTTTCCAAATGTTCATGGAAAGTTAAAGAAGGTCGAAGGCAGACTGTTTGAAAATATGGCTGAATGTTCATGCTGTTTTTTAATGGGTTTCGGGTCTCTGACACATTTCTAAGCCATGCAGTTGTCAACAGGATCCTTTTCTTATTTCCTTAGCCTAATTTATGTGTCATGGACTTACAACTGAAAACTCTGCCTGTTAGAACTGATGGTGTAAGGTGCACACTAAGGGCACCCAGGGCACTACAAAATTAGTTTAGATCCTCAGAGCTTATTTTAAGGAGCTGCATGAGGTCCCTGATGGCAGCCTTTCTGGTGCATGTGCTCCTGACATGAGCTTGCTGACAGGTCAGCTGTGAGGACACAACCCCACAACCTTATTTGTTTTTTAAGATAACCAGTCAAATACATGCAATGAGTCACTGGAAAGCACATTGTGTCTGAGTCCAATCTATCTGTCACAGTGCCAGGAATCCCAACTAAGCTGTTTTTAAAATGCCACCATGGAACCGGGTTTTTCTAAGTCCCTAAATAGCAAAGCAATTTCAGGAATGCAGCAAGATAAACAAGGAGAAAAATATGAAAGCAGAACAGTAAGTGCAGTCTGAATATTCTCTTGAAACATCAAGTGTTAATCACAGACTGCAGCAAGGAAAGGGAAACTAAGGAAAAAAACTGAGAATTGACATTTTGTAATTGCAAATGGTATGGTGAGTACCCATAACCTTCATCATTCTCAGAAACCTTAGAAACATTAGGAGTGATGCTTGAGAAAAGAAAAAACTTGTCTTGTCAAAGAGAGTTTTTTTCCCTCTTGGTACTCAGCTTTTTCATGAATAGGCTGACAGTAGAGTTGAAAATGCCTTTTGTGATTGGATTTTAGCTCTTGAGTTGCTGATATCATGGAGCAACATGGTTCAGCTGGCAGCTCATGGGTAGAATCTCATCTGCAGGATTCTTTCTTCAAGTCTCCTTTTCCATCAGTGCACCCGGGGACTAGCACTACAGCTGCTTTAACAAATGCCCCTGCTGCTTGTGAAAACAGATGGTGCTTAGAGCCTGAACTGGTGCCTCCATGTCTGTGTATGTGTGTGTGCATGTGTGTGTGTGTGGTACAGAGGACAGAGAAACTTGGGGTGCACACGTCCAGCTAGCATCACAAGGGAATTGCCTCCCCTGCGTGAGTCTGGCCTGCCTGGCACCTGAAATTGGAGTCCAGTCCCTCTAGATACAAAAGTTAGTTTGTATCTAGTTTGAAAACACTAGTTCACATGCAATATTTCCCCATATTTCTTCTTAAGGAGAAAAGAAGTTGCCTCTGGGCACTTAAAAAAAAATTGAGCTGGTGTTTTATTTTTTGGCCTGTGTTGCTGGATCAGGTTTTTTTTTTTGAGAGATTGTGGGTTGAGAAGTAGAAGGCAAAGGAGCTGACATTTCAAGGATCTCTTTTGTACACAAAAGTATAAATACATTTTGGATTCATGAATTGGTGTGTTTGTACTGAGATATCTTTCTGATTGAAAAATAAAGACTGCAGCCATATGAACCCTACACTGAAATTCAAGACTTACTGTCTGTTGGTGAAGAACATGTGCTTTTTCCTGGCAAAACACTTACAGCTTTATTATGTATAGAATTAAGGCCTGGAGGTGTTCAAGGCCAGGTTGGATGGGGCCTTGAGCAACTCGGTCTAGTGGGAGGTGTCCCTGCCATGGCAGAGGGGTTGGAGCTAGATGATCTTTGAGGTCCCTTCCAACCCAAACCATTCTATGATTCTATTATTATTGGTCATATTCTCCTCCTAGGTTTTTTGGCAAAAGCAGCATGTATTTAAATTAGCATTCTATTTTAATGAAATAATTCCATTAATAATGGCAGGGTTATGAGCTCCCTTCTCTAGTTATGGAAATTCTTCCACATTCAAGCTAGGAGCTTTCCTAGCTGATATTACATCAATCTAATTATAACAGCCTTAGATAACTGGGCAAAACAAATGGATTTCATTCTGTTCTGCCTCACAGTCACAAGAACATTTCTTTTCAGGTCACATATCTTTGAATTACAGGTCATATATATCTCGTAAACTTTGAAAATAAAGCCTTCTTATTACTAATGACGTCTGCTCTCTGCAGTCCCATCAAATTTGTTTTCTACTATGACACTATTACAAATACTCTATTTTGTTGCTAGCACTGAACGTTCTTATGAAGCCTTTGTCAACTTGTTATTACAGTAACATGTGGATTATAACAAGATGTCTTTTATATTCATTTTTAACGTGTTTAAATATCAAGTTGCCTTTACTTTGCCCTGTGCAATAAACCACCAAATGTACAGGAGAAGGCTAACGTAACAGGCAAAATAATTCAATTTCAGCTAATAGCCTTAATAGTTGGGCAAATCTCATCAAAGTTTTTGTTTGAGGCTAATTTGACAGTGGGCCTAATATTAATAAACAATTAATGGCTTTAAAGTGGTTCTTGTCTTTATCTCCCATTTTAAAACACATCAAATGAAAGAAGTGAGGGAAAGGAAATGTTACAGTTAACATTAAACTCCCGAGTATGTGAGTTAAGTTCATTTCACTTGCTTAGCTTAGAGGCCAGTGAAATGCAAGGGCTAGGACCAGATCTCTTTGCATTGTGTTTTTTAATTACAGCTTATAGAAATTCATGTGATTGTTTTGAGCAAGGATGCTCTTGGATGTCTATGTAAGTGAGTTTCTTTGCACTTGTTCTAATGTTTTAGAACCTGCCAGCTGCCAGCTCGTGTTCATAGCTGGGGACTCAAAGCAAGGAGACTGTCTAAAGCGAGTTACAATGATATTACACCTCTGGCTCCATCAAGAAGCTTGCTAGTAGTTGATGCTTTGTCCTGACGAGCATGGGCACCTGTTAGGCTGCAGTCCAGAGATGCAAAGATTAATTAATTCAGAAATGAACAGGATGAGTGTGTAAGAGGTATTGATTTTACCCCAAGATCTGTGTCTCTTCAGACCAAAACAGGTGAGTGTCCCAAGTCCTAGTGCAAGGTGTCCTCACTTTAATGGCTTTCTAACATAGTGTTACTTTTCTGCTACAATGGATTTTGAAAGCTGAATAATGCATAAACAGAAACATACACAGAGCTATTTCAGAATTCCCAAACTGGCATGCCTTCACTCAAATGGTAAGTATCTAGCTGTGTCTGTGAAGCTAGGCACATCAAAATGTCCTTGTGCTGGTGTAAATTCTTAACTTCAGACTGAAAGAATTCGAATAGTTTATTAAAAAATTCAAAAGCCTGACCTCAGTTTATTGACTACTTGTGTGCTGTATAATATCACTTGCCATACTCTGTGTAGGCAGCAAATACATCCACATGGTGAAGATTTCAAAAGAGTGCTTAGCAGCAAATTAGAACTTTCCTTGAATCCTAATATTTGGATGAATAGTCCATACAGAACTGTTCCTAGAACACATGCTTTTTCTGGCACCGATAAAGAATGTGATGTTCTTGCAATAAATTTGACATGTCATATACCAAGTATGGAAATATGTTACTTCTGGACAATGCCATGGCACATTTTTTGACTTGAAGTGCTCCATAACTGATGTGAGGAGCCACTGACATTCGTTAGTAGATTTTGCAAAGCTTTTAATTCTTACTATCATAACCTGATTTGCCATCAGAATAGCTTTACAGTCTAAGTCTAGACTACAGAGCTAATAATTAAGACCCTAGAGAAAGCTGGAGGGATACAAATGAAAAAAATGAGTGCAGCTTCTGATCTTGAGAGCACAGAGAAAGATAGCATACCAAGTAGAAGAATCAAAATGAAAATGAGAATAATAGAAGATACAGATCAAAGCTGACCCGGAACTGACAATATTCTGGTGACGAGCCTAGTAGTGTATCTGTTGCTGTTGATAAGTATTTCCTGCAGCAGGAAAGTGTTATTTACAGTTCCCATAAGAAAAAGATAGCATCAGGTATCACTTTAAGAAATTTATTTGGCCAATTTCTCTGGCACGGGTTAAGTAACAGATCACACTGGATGATGAACATAACACCTTTCTGGCCTTAAAATCTGCCAAAGGCCAAGAAAATGTAGTTAGAACAGTAAGATTTAAGAAATACATGTGGAACAGTATTACTACACAGCTTTGGTGATTACTATCCAGTTCCACACTTATTTCTCCAATTTAATTTTTAACCAGCTCTTTCACCTACATAACTGTCCCTCTAGGAGCATAAATCCAACATTTAGATAATTAAAATTCTCACCACTTAACCTTACAAGTTCCTGAACAGTGTAGTGCTCTATGACCTGAAACATCTACAGGACACAATGCAGTACAGCCCTGAAAGCAGTTAGATTCATATGGAAGTCACATTGCACCTGAACTAAATGTGCTGCAGGAGTTTTAGAGTTGGCTTCATCAGTCCTGCCTCAAGGATTTCTGCACTACTTCTGCCACAGGTACTCATGAAATAAGATTTACCTGTTTTACTGGGTTGGCCCTACAGGTGTGTGTGACTAAATCTGAAAAAGTTTAGAAGTGAATGCAAATATAGGCACTTTCTATGTTTTTCTTTCAGCTATTGCTGTTCTTGTGTTTATTATCAGTATTCATGATGTACATCATCAAGGTCCATTTGTAAACTCTCAGCTTTAGTTCTTACATCAAGTTTTCAAAAGATTTAAGCAAAGGAAACAAAAAATATTACACCAATGAAAATGGCTTTTTCCATGCAGCACAACTCAGCAGTTGAGAACTATTTAAAATATGTTTATATATTCACATATATTCTGGGTTTGGATAAACAGCGAAATCTGGTGCATATTTAAAATAAGTTTGAAAGTTCAGTAATTATCACCAGAAGTCATCATTAAGCCTCCAGATAAACAATGAAATGTCACTTGGTTTGACAATGCAATAGGAATAATTCCTACTAATTATTCCTGTGATGAATTTGGCTCATTAGCTTTTACTAGAGGAAAAGGAAACTGAAAAATCAATATTTCAGTTCACTGGCTTTTTTTTTTTTTTTTTTAAATCTAGGAATGTTAGTTTTATATTCTGCACAGTAATAAAGGGAACCAGAGGACAGTCAAGAGTACTAAAAAATATTCAACTTAGAACCAATAATGATTTACAGTAAATGCAGCTGTTATCAGACTGCAAGGAACTGTTAATTCAGAGGAAAGTTCTGTCCTTTACAGTCTTTCTTCAGACACTCAGGTTTTTCGTTTTCCTTAAAACAATCATATTGGTGGCTATTTGGGTCAAATTATGTAGATTAATTTCTGTGTTGATTCAGTATCACTTCTTTCTTCCTTTGCTCATATAAAGTCTAACCGTAAAACTTGTTTCTTCTCATTTTTGCTTAGTGGGATGTTTGCTACATCTTCAGCTTTGCATTTAGTTTTTCCTTTTTTATTATCTTCACTTAATCCTACCAATGCTGATGTGAGATCTTTCCTTTGCTGTCTGAACACAGATAGAAAAGCCAATGAACAGCTGAAGATTTTAAAACACAGGTATTTTAAGCTGGGGAATTGCTTTGGAGCATTGGTCAGCCAGGCTTTCTACTTATACTGCAATTTGATTAACTGTGATGCCAGAGAAGATACCAGGATTTTGGTATGCCTGGATCAAGTCACCAGCTGGTTTGTGATCTTTAGGGGATCTATAAGGATCAATCAAAACATCTGCTCAATCGAGGGTGTGTTGCATGCTAGTCACATTAAGGAAAGAAATATTAGTTTTGTTGAAGACTAGAATTGATCAGAAACTTTCTGACTGAAGTTTTGCCCTCTGAAGATCCTGATCTGTCAGGGAGAAATGTTCCTATGCTGTGTGGCACCTGGAGAAGCCCAGCTTGTTCTCCAACTGGGCACCTATCCTGCTGTCTGCCACTCTGCTGCTGCCCAGAATCCCACCTTTGAGCACCCAAAGCTCAGAAACTTTGACAAAGAGAACCTCAGGGGTGAGTAGAGAAAGTCAAAGAATAGGATGGATCTTAAGCTATTTTGGTTGTCTAAAGAAAGATGACCAAGTCTGGCTTATGTATAGTACTCTTTGTAGCCATTGCAGAAAACAGGTAAACGAGAGAATGGTTTCATATGTTCTTTTTTACAGTACTTTCAGCTGAAAGATATCATCCTTTGGGAATGCCTGCTTCCTTCAATCGTTCAGAAAGTCTAAGTTAGATTTCAACGTAAAACTTTTAGACAGGAAAGCTGGGACAGAATAATCCTTCCTAAAATGACGTATATTAAGGTTCTAGTTATAGTTACACTTATAGTTGTAATATACATAAATATTACACAAAAATATTATACATAAATAATATAAATATTATTGTTGCAATGTTCCAGTTCCAGTTTTCCTAGAATTCTGTCCATAACAAACTTTGCTTTGTCTTTTGTGTAGATAAGGAAATCTGAAGTCTGCTAATCACAGATGTGAATGATGTAGCATTATAACAGAGTTTCAGATAAAATAGAGCATGAAAATAAAAGTATTCTTGCCATTCTAATAGGAAAAAACCACATTTTTTTCAATGTTGAAAAATAATATTTTCAGGAGTCACATCTAGCTAGATATATTCAAATGCTTTTCAAAAAGAGTGCATGCATAGAATAAAACAACCTAAATGCAAGACATATTTTTCAGTCTCTCAGTATGGCTATCATATTATGAAAAGAGAGGTACACTAATTTACCATTGCTGGTTGAGCTGTTTCAGCATGGCAACGAGTAATTGGCCAACAGGTTCTGAAACAGATGTAAAGTGGCTGTGCAATGTTTCCAGTGGGGTTATTATAAAACATTTAGTTTCTTAGTTTCCAGTATAGAGGGCTTTGGGCCATATAATCTGTCAAAGAAATTGGTAATTAAATGGAATCCTTACTCTATTGAGAAATAAAAATATATTTATGATATTTAGAAGATCCTTTTACTGTACTATCTGA
This sequence comes from Coracias cyanogaster, assembly GCA_033124195.1. Lineage (NCBI taxonomy): Eukaryota > Metazoa > Chordata > Aves > Coraciiformes > Coraciidae > Coracias > Coracias cyanogaster. Next base: position 20,965 of record JAVSBS010021457.1, read on the forward strand.
GCACCTCACAGGCCTTACAGTTGCTTCACTTATCTATAAGGAGGAAGCAGAGACCCCCTAACTGACTTTTCCAAACTTGTCAGAAAGGTTTGTGACAGAGTAGTGTTGCGCACTCAGGTCTACTGACCTTCAGGCTAATAGTCTAACTGTAAGCTCCTTTGTCTTTTGTCCCAGTGGAAAAAGTATAGCTGCATGCAACCTGAAATTGCAGTGGAACTCGATATGGAAAACTGTAGGGCAGATAAAGGAATCAGTAAATTCAAAAATTGAGGTTGTATCTGGGCTGAACATCTTTATGACAGCAGAGAAACTAACTAGCTGCAAGAAGCTACAGAACATGCTTCAGTCTCAGATACGTATGCTGCTCCTGTTTCTGTTTCCAAGGTTGTTTACTGTTATGGCACCATGGCTTGTGATATCAAGTCATCTAATACAATGCTACTGACATTTCAGTGCATGTCAGATATGTTTTAGTGCTGCATGAAAACATGAGATTTTTAAAGAATGTATGTCTCAATGTATTTCATTGCATTTCAAACATCCAGCAAGAGCAGCATTGGAAATGTGTCTTTGATACCTGTTAAGAAACAGAGGGCTGAATTCCATGGCTACACCCTGGCATCTGCAGAGCTTTCTCTGCAATTCTGAGCAAAACTGGGAACAGAGCATTTTAAGGTATTTCCCCATAACTGGAATTTTGCAAGGGTTTGGGCTTGTTACTGGAGCATACAGAATCTTTAATGTCTGTGACTGACTTTGAATGCAACCTCTGTCTATTTCTGTGGTTATGAGCATGGTGAAAAATATGGCTGGATAGAAAAAAGAAACATGTATATGGCTGTTGTTGTTAGTTTTGCACTTCTGTTGAGTGCTTTTTACCTGGTTAAGATTTACTCACTACATAATAATAGGATGTCCCTGAATGGCCGATAAGTCCATCTGAACTTCTTTAGGTTATGATGATCAGGAAAATTAAATTGCATCTTCAGTGACACTCGCAGAATCTCTGAAGTAAAAATCTAGGTAAAGAAGATTATTTTGGCTTACCTCAAAACTGATATCTAAGAAGTGTTGAGAGCGAAATTGTCATCTTTTGTTGTAATGGTGATGGTAAATCTCTTTTGTTTTCAATTGTCTGAATAATATCCACTAGCAGCAATCAGGAAAATGTTCAGAATGCAAAATAGTATTAGACCCCAAAGACCATGTGGTACATATTTTATTCCAGAACATCAGTTATTCTACTGAAGTAGGATACTGAAGTGGTCAGCTTAGCAGATAATTATGCATAATTCAAAATTTTTTTGAGACTTGAGTCTCGGACTTTCTGGCTAGTCATTTAGTCACTAAATTTTTAGATCACTGCCCTGGATTTGGTGCCTAGTTCCAGTACAGTGCTTCAGGAGACATAACTATCTAATAATGAGATTTGTACACTGTGCTGAATTATTTAAACTAGCCAGTGGGAACTGTTATGAACAGAGGTGGTCTTAAGTTGTTCTCCAGTACGTACAACTTTAGTCCCAGTGGGACTCACAACACTGAAGCACTCCTGTATAAGGTGCTATTATTCATTTCTCACAAAATGAATCTGGAGAAGCCAATGGTGATTCTTCCCTAACTATTTATCCAATAACTCATGATTAAAGTACTCACACAGGTTGCAGGAAAGGCAGATTTAATTGTCTCCTCTACTTAATGGGATTCAACCCACCTGCCATGTCCCAGAAGAACATTATAATGGCCAGACTATACGCTATTCTGAGTAAAGGCTTTCTCAGTCCCATGAAAGCTGTTTCATGCCATCTGAAATAGTTGAAACCAGTGGTAGTGCTCTTGTAGCTGTAATAGTGTAAGAATAATAAGAGAAGAAAAAGCTTGGTAGGAAAAGGTAATGTCTTCTATAAGAACACCTGATGTAGCTGAAAGAAAAGGACTGACTCAGGGTCATCTAAGACATTCCCCAAATTTGCAGTAGAAATTTACTGTCACAATAATACATTTAATGTAGAAGTTGTAGGGCCAAAGAATGGAGCATTATGACACTTGGGAATGCGGACTTCATCCCTACTTAAATGAGCGCTTGATATACATTACTTATTCATGGCATGAGGACATGGGATTTAGGTAACTAAGTTAGATGGCTCTAGCTCCATTGTTGTTTTATCCATTCACCAAGTAAAAATAGATAAAATAGGGCACACATCTGGAAGTTGTAAACTGTTATATTTTTTTCTAGCACGGTTTTAGATACTGTTCATCCCTGAAGAGAGCTTTATGCCCTGGTAGCTTGGGAAAGATGTTCTAATCAAAGGCAGTATCTCAGATTTTACACACATATTCAGTAAATTATTTCATACAATCCTACCTTTGTTTTATATGGAACACTATCTTTCATGAAATTTCTAACACCAAGTGTCCGCTTCTCACAAAAAACCACTTGTTTTCATCAAACACTTGTTTTCATCAGAACTGCCTGACAACAGTTTTCCATTATGGGCTGAGTGCTCTGAGATCTACCTTTCCAGGTACTCCCCTTCATGGTGGACACATGTAGGACTGTGCACAGGGAACCATGCAGGCTGGGCACCTGCAGTCCACTAGTGTGCCTGCAAGGACAATGCATGACACTCATGGCTCTGTCTCCCAGGTTGGTTGGTCTGACTTCAGTTCCAGCTGACAGCTCTTACCTTCATCTTATGCTTTTCTCCATTATTAAGTTTCACAGGAATATTATACATGCTCTCCTCTAATGAGAGGCCATATATGATCTCCATGACAGAATAAGTCAGGAGGTATTAGCTGCCATTTGGAGAACGGATTTTTATTGTTTTTCATAATTAGATAAAAAGTGCCAGTTAAACAATGTCCACCAGCCAGGATAACATCCCAGAGGTCCAAGAGTACAGCTGTATTATTTTCTGGACCACCAATCCCTTATTTACTGTTAACAACCTTGACAACATTGCTAAAAATAATTAACATTTTCTTCTCATTTATCTTGCAGAATTGAGTACTGGCAGCTGTAGCCCTTAAATGATAGGGTAATATTTAAAACCAGAGAGCTAATTCATTAATTATTTTTTGGGAGTATTTTCTCTAGGATTCTTTTGTATTTAAGCCTGACTTTTAACTTGAGAATTTGAGTTATATTTGAATTATATCCTTCCTTCATGACCTGTCATCTTTGCCTGTTGTAGTATAGGAAAGTCATGGGGTGAGGGGAATAAAAGAGGATAAAGGATTAGGACAAAAAATAAAAGTGCCAATTCAAATTCTTTGGTTAATCAGGTACAAAGTTTCATTTAAACAGTAAGGTCATATAAGGAGTCTTTGGCTGAAGATTCCATATTGTAGACCTTTAATAATATATAGAAAGCGTAATACTCAGTCACATCAAGTCTTGCATCTAATTTGAAGAAGAATCAGCCTTGGAGGTCTCGATTTTCTTGTTATTTATATAGCAATGTTTATCACACCAACATTTGTCATTAATGGTAAGCATTAAAATCAGAAGAAAAACTCCATGGACTAGTCAAAAGTGCAGGTAAGATGTGTTAATACAAAGTCCAAACAAGCAAAGAATGCACTTCTTCTTGGCATTGCAGTGTTATTAACAAGGTCAAAATTTTGCACAGAGCCCTCTCACTGCTTCTATTGGACAGCTGTAAAGGAGGAACTTGTTGATCCGCACTTAGCATTTTCTAAAGTTGGAAACACTTTTAGACCATTGGAAGACTTGTACCACTCACTTCTCAAAAGAATGATTTTTCATATGCAGATGTGATTTCCTGCTTACAGGAACAGCAGATGCAGAAGTATTTCAACAGCATGTGGAAGTACTCAGAGCTGAAACATGCACCAAATGGAGTTTTACTGAGACAGTATCATTTGCTGAGACTGGATGGGAAGATGGCACAGCAGCTGCAATCCATGTAATGAAGAGACTTACTATGAGCTATAAACAAAACGTTTAGAAGAGAAATGGGGAAATTTCACACTTAAAAATACAGTTGTGTTTGAGTTTTTGCAATTTTGATAAAATTTTCAAACAAGCATCAAAACTAATTCTCTGTTCTTCAGAATTTTTAGTAGAGAAAAACTAATTTCACTATGACATGATTCTTTCATTTAATACAGTTTTATTTTAGTTGCTACATCAGGAATGTTACTTATATGGAGCTGTTTTCACATTGTCAGAATGTATTGTTCATCTCTATTATAATCTATACTATTTTAATATTTTGTGTTTTTTCAGTGCTATTGAAATGGTTTTAACTTTCTGAGACAACATATTTTAACATTAGCAAAGAGTGACAATTTGACATTATCAGAACAAACAATTCAACATTTCTGATTCTATATTTCTTGGAGCTTCCATTCTCTGAAAATTGATGACATTTCTCTCTGATTTAGAATGAAAACACATTTTTAATTGTAAGAATGTTTAATTGAAAAGAAACTCCATTTATGAATTGGACCCTGTTGTGACTCTGATAGTATGGGGAGGCAGCCATCATTTAGGAGAAGCAGACACCTCCAGGATGACTCCATTCATCCAGTTCCAAACCAGATGTTTCAGAATGACAATAAATCATCTACTAGCTATGCTCATTCCCTTCCATCAATTGGGAAATGTGTCTAGGCAACTAGTATAGACTTTGGCAAAAAAATTAGATATCTGATGTAGGGCAGGTGTCCCATCCAAAATGGACACAGGTTCAGAGATATTTTACCTATTACCACTACAAGAAAGGTGCTCTAAGTAGTTACAACTAATGTACCCCTATGAGATAAGTTTAGGTTTCAGTAAATAGTGAAAAGGGAGGGTTATTTTAATTACCAATATCTTATGATTTCCTGATAGAGTTTCTTTTGTTTGTTTCCTTGCTATAGTCCTTCCTTTGTATTCTGCTTGCAGGTTATACAGTCTGAAAATGCTGGCTCCCCTGGATCCATGTTTGCATCACTTCTGAATTTGGCCTAGTGACTTCAGCTACATGAGTCAGTTAATTACTTAAATCCAATCAATTGCCTTACCTCAAGCAAACACAGAGTAAATAATAATGATAAGCTGGTGAGGATATTAGCTTTCCTTCTTGCAGGATGCTTTCTAAGAGTGGATTATGTTTTAAAAAGTAAACAAAGTCATGGGGAGACTAAACTTTAGAATAACAGTCTTTCTGTTCAGTTACTGTTTTCCCAGGAGCCACATGTGATAGATGTAATTTTTCCTGAGCTGTAAAAACTAAATACCCTCAGTCTTTTTCTGTGGTTTCCTCTCTGAGTCCATTCAGAAAAGTGTTCTGTCAGAGTATAATTGAGACACCTGATACCATGTTATACTCCAAAGAATTACAACAAGATGCAAACTTGTGATTGTACTGTTCTGCACACAGCCTGCATTGTGCAGTGCTATAGTCAGATTAAGACAGCAAATCTTGGAGATTTTTCCAATTATTTTCTTTCCCTATTAAGACTCTTGAGTAATCTGAGCTCTACTGAATTAAATTAAAGATTCATTCTGGTTCTGGTGGCTCAGTCCATGGAGAACAGCCCCTCCTGCCTTTTTCACATGAGCAAATCCTCAGAGCTCCATACCTCACAGCAGTTTGAACACTTACTTCAGGACACCACTAAAATATTCTTGACTGAGCTGTGTTATCAGTCTAGGTTTCATAAGCAGAGTACATCCAAGATTTCATGTATTTTTCCTCAGAATAACCTGGGAAAACAGGAAGCTTCTTTTACCTGTATTTCCACGAATTTGAGCTGAAACACAGAAGCGCTAAGGCAGAAAGCAGTGAAAGCAGATATACAGCCACCTTGCTCCAAACCCAGCCCTCAGCCAGGCACAGTCCCAAAGCCATACAGCTGCATTCAAGTAGCTGGGAGCCATCAGCAGGGCCCAGCTGAGAGGAGGATGTGTCTGGTGACTGGCTGGTTTCCTGGCTGTCAGACTGCAGCTGTGTCCTGGCCCTCAGGGACAAAATATGGACAAAACAAGGCCTTGACTGCCTGCCCTTGGGTTGGCAGCATGCCCATCCGGGATTTCCCAGCTACCCAGGCAGTCTCTGGAGGATCTGACGCTTGGGCAAGCCTTGTGCTTTGGAAGGTAACAGTATGCCCATGTGTTCACTGAAAGTCAAGGGACTGCATTTGTTTTAAAAATGTTTTTACAAAGTGCTCAGCAACTGTACAAGCTCTGAGTTGTTGCAGCATGCATTTCTGAAAGATGTCCTGTGAAACAAGTATTCTGTAAATGCCCTGATTCATTGTGTAAAGCTATAAAGAGCCAGTAACTTCAGTTGTGAGTCAAGGCTTGCAGGCATTACATAGGCCATTAAAGAAAGACTGAGGACACTGATTCACCACGGTTATTACGTGAACTACGCAGTACTTGAGAAGTTGCATGTGAATTAGTGAAACCAAATAGAATTGTTTAGCACTCCTCATTATTGGAATCATTGAGTATGAAAAAGGCAATTGTGGGGTTTCTTCCTGTTTGCCTGAATTTTTTATCATTCCTGTAAGAGTCTGCAAACTTTTTGCTTAAGAAACCAATTTACTCATTTTGTTTCTCAAGATCTAGTTCTAAAATTGAGGATGTACCTGCAGACCACTTGATCTCGTCCTCCAGATTACACAAGTTTCCAAGTGGCACTTGGTGCCTTGTTGATTCTAAGAGCTGCAGTGTTTTGCCTATTCTTGGTTTTGCTTTACAGACTTGCATTACATAGGGCTACAATTGAGTGCTTCATTGCAGTGGATTACAGGACCACTGTGTGATGGTGTGTATGTGTAACCATAGCTACAACCCTTTCTTCAGACCATTTTTCCTTGTAGGTAGCTGCAGTCATACCTTTGGGATAACATTATTTGAGTTTCATTTTTGAACAGGAGCCTTTGAAATAGAAGTCTTCTGTGATACCAAGTTGTCCACCATCTCCAATCTTCCTGACTTTGTGAAAAGAGGTTAGAGTGAAATTATTCAACTTAGACTTTAAAATTTGGTTGAACCTATTAAAAGCTGATCACTCCTAGGCAAGTCACATTTGCTATTGACAGTGAGAGCTGGTGTTCATGAAACCCTTCAGGGAAAGCATCTTTCCTTGAGAGAAAGCCCAGCAAAGCAAACTTCACACCTTTTATCACATTGTGCATTGGGAGTAGGTACTGAGCCAAAGTCTGCTAACATCAGTTGAATCTTTTCATTTACTTCAGTGTTATTATCCGGGCCCTACAGTAAAGTGAATCATTGCCACTGCTAAGTAGCAAGTAGTATGGAGACACAGTGTAGTGCTGTGAGGTCTGTCAGTATATTCAGACATGTCACTTAGGAGACCCTATCTGAGAGGTAAAACTGGTCTCTTAAAACATTTTTCTTTGCCTTAGATGTAAAAGGCACTGTCACTTACCTTCACACACACAAACACACAAAAAAAATAAAAGAGGAATTTAAACAAAAACAAGTTTTGTAACTCAGGCAAGCAGCAAAGCTATCTAACCTCTGACAGAAAAATACTGAAAGCACTGAAGAAAACTCTTCTGGTATGATGACTGCCACTGTTTCCTTCAGATTGCTTAAATTAGAATGAGACTGCATGTAAACACCAGAGCAAAGCAGTATAAGCCTGCAAAAATCAGTAGAGCTCTTCCAACTGCAATCTGGCCCCAAAGGCACACTTTGAAACAAAGCGATAACTAATTTTTTTCAGGCTGGCTATTAAGAACAATCCATGACAACAATGGTTAATGGAAACAGCCAGTTCCAAAATGCAGAGCTAATGCATTGCCTTCAAGAGAAATGGAGTTAATCAGCTATCACTGCTAGTTGCCCTGCTTGGACACAGCTTCTGCTGGAATGCGCTGTCTCTTTGGATTTGTACAGTGTGTCCTGTAGACTAGAGTGCTAAGTAGATTGTAGCACCAGTTTCATCCTGCTTTAGGAAGGGATTACATTTTTATTTATATATGTGTATGTATATTTTATTAGCCCTTCCTTTTCATGGGAGAGATGTCAGTCAGTAGTTGACGGTTAAAAAAGCATTAAAATGTTAGACTAGTATGTGAGGTGAGGTGATAATGTATCTTATATTGCCTAGCTGTTATACCAGCGTTCTGGCCAGGACTTGCAGGGATTTGCTGAAGAATAATAATTCTAAATTTGCCATACTCATGAGTGCAATTAACTGAGAACAGACTTCAGTGAATAAGTAGTCTGCTGCTGCTGGCTAAGAAGTGATTAGTAACTGTTCGGGTAAATACAAAAATGAGACATTAAATATTCTAGAACCATCTAAGCTCTCCTTATCACTACTTATGACTACTGACAACAGGCATGTTTGTGATACGACATGAAGCCAGAATTAACTTTACGTACTGAATTTTCTATTCTGCTCACACTCTGTGGAGACAGTATTACTGTCTGAGTGGTTGGTTGAGTACAGCTTTTTGCTTTGATGCACTCTTCTTAAGTCACATTTGCTTTTCACACAGTCTGTTTTCTCACAGTTCGTGCTACCCTCATTAGTATTTTAATCAATGCTCCGAAGAAGTGTAGAGGAAACTGCTGGTTAGCTAAAGCTAACATTCAAACCTCCAGACTCTGGAGCTATGGTGAATTTGCTTCTGCTGTCTCTTGAGACCTCCTCTGAGACCCGCTTCCCCAACTGTACAGACACCTCAGGCAACATCCCAGCTGCCTGGCCCTGATGGACAATGCCCTGGTGTTGCTGGTACCTCATGTGCACACTACACTCAAGTTTCCCCATACCTCCCACCACACCACATCCCCAGAGGCTGTTGAAGGTAGTCTGTGAAGCAGCTGTGGGGATGGAGGTGAAGGAGCACATTGTGCCCTTCCCTCATCTCCAGATTGTTCTTTAACAATGATGTAGACATAGCCAAGTACTCTTCTAACCTATAGTTCTGTCCCTGCCAACCCCCTGCAGCCAAAACAATCCTTTGTTTTATGCCTAATTTCGGTCCCAGAATTGCAATTTTCAGTCCCAAGCTGTAATTTTACCTGATTTTTTTATGCATGCTATCTGGACATCTTGTTATGGTCCCAGTTTCCATAGAAATTCATTATTTATTGTGTGCCTTTCAACCATAATCCCATTTCCTTTCTGTCTTTTCTAGTATCCCATACTTGACTCTTTTTGTGTTTCGTATGTTTTTTTTATCAAATATATTTGTCTCCCTTCTTCTCAGAACAGATTCTTGACTTTCCAGGTGCTCAAGCCATCCCCCCACCCAGGGTATTTCTCAATATTTTTACCAACGTCAAACATTCCTTTCAACTTTCTCTTTTGCTACAGAGGTAATGCCTGATGTTTTTCTTCCCATTTGAGGCTGGCTAGACTTTATGATCCGAGGAAAGAACATTAAATTTTATGATATCAAAGGGTAGATTGTAACGTAAGTTTTGAGAAAGACATGTCTCCCAAGCCCAGTCTGAGTGGACAGGAAACATTTGTGAATAAGCGCCAAACTGTGCAGTTTCCTTAAGTGCAAGTGCAAAATGTTTCTGCCCAGGTATATGGAAGAATATTTGTCAAGAGAAATCATGCTTGAAGCTCTAACCACCCAGGTTGGTTCATGGCATGATAAAGTACTATTTATGATGCTGCAGGGAGAGTAACGTAGAAAAGTGGGGAGTTCACATAGGTGTAAGATCAGCCCACCATTTCAAAGTACAGCCAGCCTTTTGAGTGTGGCTCTGGTGCTTGCTGATACGGTATAGAAACAGTTATGGCTGATCCTAGCTAACTAATGCAGCCCTACTATCTTGAACTTGTTCCTCGCCATGAACTTAGTAACATCTGACTTTCTCTCCATTCCTGCTACGACGCACACATTCTCTAACTAGAAATTAGCCAGATAGGGCTTGTAGTATTGAATGCATTTAGAGCATGGGCATCAAGGTCAGGTTGGATAGGACTCTGAGCAACCTGATCTAGTGGAAAGATGTCCCTACTCACTGCAGGTGGGTTGGACTAGATGACCTTTAAAGGTCCTTTTCAACCCAAACCGTTCTATGATTCTATGACTAATCTACAGGTCTGTGCAAAAGCTTTAGTGAGAAGCATAACTTTTTCAGAGTCCTGGTGGATTTAGATGCTTGCCAGCTGCATAAATAAATCTGTGGCTGTATGATTTCAGAGCATATCCACTTCTCAGTCTCTTCCCCTGACACCATTCTTCCCAGGCACAGCAAATAAGTGTTTTCCTAAGCTGCTAGGCTAAGTACTGGTTCTGTCCAGGTTAGAAGCTGCTTGAAAGAGAGAGGATATTTATTCAGGTCAAGCTGCCTCTGTACCTCAGACAAGTTTCTGTTGTTTTACAGAAGAATTTTCAAGAGGTAGCCATTTCCTCTGGTAAACTAAAAGGAGGGATCAGGCCCTAAGCTTTAATGACAGTGACAGGTCACAAGTCTTAGTCTACCATTCCCACCAGAGTGTGGCCGGAGTGAGGCTAGGACAGAAAGGACAAGGAATCACAGTGCTGGGCAGTTGTGACAGGTCATTCCCCCATGGGAAGTGGTGGCAGCTCAGAGAAGGAAAGGATTCTGCAGGAAACAGCCTCATGAAGTTTGGGCTTACTGTGGGAGAGCTACCACCTATACAAACTACAGAAGATGCTCCTTAAAAATTTGTCGGAGGACTGCCTGGGCTTGAGATATCTCAGTGGCAACTGTCTTTTTTTTTTTTTTTTTTTCATAATTCACTAACTTTTTAACTAATTTTGGTGTTCTGCAGATTTCTTAAAAAGGCATTGGTTTCAGGACACTAGTAGTACACACTTAAATATGAGCCTGTGTCATTTAATCTAACCTATTAATATAAGTTGGAGAGCTAAAGGAAAGATTGAAATGGTGCAGTTCTTTCCCTAGAAGTCAATAGCTCTGTATTATTGTCAGTTGCTTAATTGCATTACTACCTTATTAATAGAATGCAAATATGTTTTTTTCCAACCTTCCATGCTTTTTAAAGGGAAAAGTCCAGGGGAGGTTAAAAACCATTGAAATTCTACTGAAATTAATAGAGCTGTGACCAGGGAAAGAACTGCCTGTTCCTTTCAGTTCTACAGTACGTCATGAAACTTTAAGCCTGTTGGGAATACCTGCATGATGACAATATGTTTTTATATAGGAAGACACAAAGTTTGTATAAGGGTATTTTCACACAGAAGTTCAACTTAAATCAATGGGATACAGGTGTTAAAGTATTTGACTGAAATTGTTCCTGAGCTGTTATCCTTCTCTCTTGAAGTGATGTCTTTCCCTGAGTAGAGACTAAGTAAGGAAAAGAAAAAGGTGATAAATATTTGTATAAACTGGGGAGTTGTTCTCATAACTCTTAAATACAGTTTAATTCCTGCTGACTTTATGGGAGAGTAGATAGGGAAAGTTCTCTATACTAAACCCTAGCAAATATGTCTTTAGGTTTAGATATTAGTGGCAATTTATGCTCTATTGCACAGGTAAAAATCTGTAGTATCTTCACTAAACCCTTCTGAATACTTCTGAATTTCAACTTTATAGTCACAGTTTGGCAAGTAAGTTTTAGTAATTGCTTTCCTTGAAGAAAAAACTTGATTATGCAAAGAAAAAAGTAATATATAGAAGTTTTTCGAGTTAGTGTTCATCTAATTTGGTTTATTTATTAGGAGTTTTGGTTAATATTGTTTCAAAAAGGGAGTGACAACACCTTCTAAAGAAATCTTGGGGTATCACAACCGAATGCTGTGGTTTAATAGATTTAGAATACACAAATGTGTAAATAAGTACTATGAGTGCTATGTCTCTGTACACGCACAAGGAAAGTATAATGTATTGCGTGTACATGGCAGTGATAAGGAGATATTTCCTTCAAGATACTTCTGTCCATGGCAGTACCACACACCAGCAGCTCTCCTTTCTGATAGGAGCAGCTGTGGCAGGTAGAAAAGCTGAATACATACATACAGCATTTTTGTCCAAGCAATGCCTAGAGAGATGCCAGCCCTTTCACTCTATCATCCCTACAGATGTGCATGGAAAAAAAAAGTGTTAAGTCCTTCAAAACCAAGCATTTTAGCATATAAAACAACCTGCTGTTGGTCAAGGGCTTAGTCTTGCTTATCTTAAGGAGCAGCATGGTTTGCATGAAGGTGAGTGCTCATACATTGGTGAAATTTCAGAAAAGGCTATAGAAGAGGAAGAAGCAAAGATTTTTAGAGCCAAATCATCTCTAAGGGCTAAGCCCACCTATTAGTTTTGATATTCACCTGTCAAGTAGAATTTGCCATCTCCCATTAAAGCCTTGGCTCTCCTTGCAATACCTGGGAAGAGCTGGGTGTCTGGAGAGGAGATTCTTGAAGGTGAGTTTAGCTCATAAACAGAAAATGCTGTTGATATAGATGTGATTTGTGTCCTATCCTCTTTAGGGAGGTAGGGTGTATCTGGATGGTATTATGGGGGTATAATGGCACCTTCCCCCACATGAGATTCACTGTTATGTCCTCTTCCTTATGTTAGGTACCTAAGAAATTTTTTTTTACAGATACCTAAGGAAGCAGAGAAATTTTCCCCGTGTAGCATGGTTATTAGTACCTTTCCTTAAGCAGAATATGTAGGATCAGGCCCTCCCTCATTCTAATTTAGAGAATAGTTTTTACCCCAGGTGTCTTATTTCCCATTGATCCCTCTCCTCCTCTGCTGCCTTCTCCTCCATTGTTTGAGGACAAGTCCTACCTGTTCTACATTGTAAATCATAGAATCATGTTGGAAATATTTGCATACTGTCTGAGGCCTGACTTTCTACCATGTACCCCTTACTGGCTTGTATAAACATTTCCTGGCTCCACAGATGTCTTGCTTAGGGAAGAACGTGGGAGCAACATGTTTAATTTGAGGCTGTTACACTGCATCAGAGTACTGAATTTTGAAATCAAGTTACCTTATGAATCTTTGACTCTAGAGGCAAAGGTGTTAAGTGAGAAACATAGAGTAAACAACACTGATTTTGGTCTAACTATACAAATGCCAATAAGGAGACCCTGCCTGTGGCTGGATCTGGATCTTCTGCTTCAGCCTTCACAAAAATTTGGATTAAGCTCTCCCTGCTTTTTTCTGCCTTCCAGACAGACAGCTCTGAAATAGTCCATTTTGTGAGCAGATTTTGAAAAAGGCTAAACTTAACTCCTGCTAAAGATCTGAAACCTGATTTAGAAATAAATAAATAAAATCTAACTACCGCTGCATGCAAATTTATTCTGTTTAGAAGGAGCTAATAGCTATGGTTACAGTAAGGAAATGATGTCCTCCTATATTTTTAAATAGAAAAAAATTGCTGTCTAGTACTTACGTTCATTTTGCATGTAAAAGCAAAGACAGCATCTCCTCTGTTTTCACCACTGGCCATTTCCTAAGATACAGCACAGCATGCAAAGCAGCATCAGGTCTAAGGAATATTTCTAAATATTCTCTGGAGGACATAAAAAAGAAACAGACTTATTATTATTATATTATTATAAAAATTTCTGAAGAAAATCACTTAATCTATGTGTATTGTCAAATCCAAAAGATCTTACACCCATTTGCACAGAAGCCCTGAGAAATGAAAACCAGGATTTTTGGCTGTGTTTCTATCAGTATAGAAAATAATGTCAGGAAACACCCATGGACACTGGATCACAATCACCTCTGCTGTTAAATGTTAGAATGATTCCTGGCACACATTTGGGCCCAGGCCACCCTGCATTTTCCTGTACAGCTCCTGAGCATGTCTGGAGAGTTATTAGAAGGAGGAGTCTATGGTGTCTCTGTCTTGTAGAATAAGATAATAATAGTAATAGTTGATAGTACGGGCATGAGCTACTTCCAGTCAGTTTCAGTGCCAGAGAATGTTCCTATAACATTGAATGTAATATACATACGTAGTCATTTTGCGGATATCCCACTTCACACCAGTTTGAGTAAAGAATCCAGTTCCCATCCTAACTTGTTTACGAGTATTTGTTTGTATGATTGACCACCTACCTTGGTTTTGCCCAGAGGTGGCTTTGTCCAAAGAGCAGCAGAGATTACAGTTAGGAAAGAAATGTAAATATCATTGATGTTTTTCAGTTTCTATCTCCTTCAGAAAAAAGACCTTGCCTACTTTAGTTTTCCTTACATGTGGGTCAAATCTGATATTTATGTTGTATAAGCTTCTTCAGGTTTTTTGTTCTAAGGACACTCTTTCTTTCAATTCTTTCAGGAATGAGTCATAAACAAATCTTAAGTCACAAGCAGGCTTTTTTACAGTATATACATGTTTATGTATCTTCAGTATTCATGCAATTTATGCTCTGGTCTTAAACCCACTTGCATATTAACTCTCATTTATGAATTGTATTTCCTCTGTGAAACATCATTAAAACACACCAGCTTGTGTCCACAATATGTGATACGATCCCTATTTGAAAGATGCTGCAAGTTGCTACATTTAATAAGAAAGACCAAACAATTTTTAAAAACATTTTTAATAAAGCTTTCAATTTGAAAATAACGTATCAAATCGTGACAATCAAGACTATGAAGCATGGAAATGTCAGACTTGGGCTCTTAGAAAAATATAAATCTAAAAGATTCCTCCAATACAAGAAACTGTGGTTCCTGAAAGGTCACCAAGATAGAGGATAGGGAGCAGGAGTAGGAGCATGGGCAGAATGGAGCAGAGAAGAGAGGGAAAGGGAGAGAAGAGGAGGGGAGTTACTTGCTCTGTGTAACAGCATAGCTGTTTGTCCTAAGGTTCTCCAACCTGCACAGAGATCTCTTGCTGTTTTGCTATCACACTTCAAGCTAGGGACATATACAGTGACCAACTTGACAAGACAATATTAAGTAACAGAAGCTGCACATAAAATGTAAAAATGTGCTCGTGAAGATGAGACTTTCCATTCTGCTTTTTAATAAGGTTTTTCTCAATCAAAGTTCAATAGGTAATATATTACATATGCTGTTGTTTTGAGGTTTGCAAGCAGTTGTTGGGTGGTTGAAATGCAAATATGTTCATGCCCAACCCAAAATACAGTGGAATACAGCTTATGTGACTATAGTCATTACAGATATTAGATAGAAAGGAGAGACATTAAATTTCATTTGAACAACAAATAAAATGAATGTTATGAGTTAATAAAATTAATTTGGTGAGAAATTCAGCCCATGTGAAGGAGCTAAAATAAATCTCATTTTAGTGGTGTATAAGCAGTACATGGGACTCCTGTAGATAGCAATCTTCATGCCTTTGCAGAAGTCAGAGTACTTCATAAAGGTCAACATTATTAATTTTTGTTGGTTTTACAAAGAGGTTACAAAGAGTATTGAAATATGTGAAAGCATTGTTGTGCCAGATCTATGAGATCCAACCAAGGAAACAGCACCATGTGCCATCAGTAGCAAACTGTTGGTAAACAGTGAACATGCAGCTCAAAAAATGTACAAAATAAACTGTAAAATTTAATATAATGGAAACATTTATAAAAGCAAGCTTGTAGATTGTTCACAAACAAAAAGAAATTTTCTAAAAATGTTTAAAATTGATACTGTGCCTGGATTTGACAGAGTTTCTTCTGCAGCATTATGAACATGTGATCCATTTTTATGTTTTTAACTCATCAAGGATGCACAATATCTGTAAGATGTATAGATACATGATAGCAAAGCTTTGTGTAGGGATTCTGAAAACTCCTTTCTTCTGTATCCAGAAGCACAAGAAATACATCAGGCCACAGAAAAAAACTCCACATGTTCTTGCAAGCCATTCTTTTATTTTTAATTTTTGATCCAGTTCTCTGGGAAAATGCAATCTCCACCTAGACAGCTTACTGCATACCGAGAAAATTTTGGAGCTTTTTTAGTTCGGAGGTCTTCCTGTTTATGTCTCTGCAGCATTTCTGAAAGGCAGTTTTTGTCACATGTCAACTTTTGTTGTGCTGGGGAAGTCTCCATTGCACAAAACTTTCCCTAAGAAGTGACAAGCCAGGTCTTCCTTGGCTTAGAAATTTCTTTAAGGTACTTGTGGTTATTCAAGTGAAATTTCTACACACTATTAATTTTCTAGTTTAGTGGGTAAATGTAATTAGTGACTGCAAAAGGAGATTAACGGACATTTCGTAATACAGTCATTTTCAGATTAGTGACTTCAGATTTCCCCAAATTTTAAAGTATAGATGTAGGTTTTCTAGCTACAAGAATAACTCAGTATCTTCTGTTTATATAGAAAAAAGACAATAACTTCTTTTAAATCCTCAGACGATAAGGTGATTTTGTTAATTTGGAGGGGGATGGGAATTAATTTAATCTACAGCAGAGGAGAGACTTAGGACTCCTGGTTTTTGGTTTCTGTCTGCATACATCAAATGATTACTGCCTTGCTCCTCTGCAGTTATGTAAACAGTTTTGTGTGGAAAATCCATTTTATGTGCCGTAACTATAACAGCAGTACCTTTGTATTAGCAGAATCTGTTTAGCTGTGATAGTCTCAGAATGTAAAGAAAAAAGCAGGTTTTGTAGGAAATGGTAATCTTTTTAAAATATAAAGTTAGAAAAAGCAGATAAAGTTGGAAACATGAGCCCTTCTTCAGGTATCGTTCATGTTTACATAGGGACTATATTAAGAATTCAACTTTCAGGAAACAGGGCATGTTATTCCACTTGTATTAGAAAAGCTTTTCTTGTCCTTCACAATTACACATAATACGTGATGAATGCTAACAATGTACTGTGTCATAAATTATTATTATTAATTATTTCTATGGGGCCATAGGTTGTATGGTATTGTACACAAATACAAACTGACAACTCCTTACCTCAAGGAGCATGCAATCCAAATTGCACATTTGGCTGCTGCCACTGCCCCCCCACCATGAACAAAGAAAGGGAAGTTTTAAAATGCCTTTTTGAGTTGAGGTAAGGAGAATTTAATACAGAAACACGTAAGAAACAATCACAGTAACAACAGCAATAACAACAGTAAGAAAAGCAATGCACAAGAATAAGCAATACCATGGACAAAGAGAGGATGCGGAGTGGACAGAATTGCACACACTTGAGTCTCCCTCCAGAACCGGAACTGGCCCCGGGGCATGATGTCACAGCATCACAGAATCACAGAATCATTATGGTTGGAAAGGACCTCCAGGGTCATCAAGTCCAACCTTTCTCCTGGCATCTC